>JASPKP010001905.1:0-20000 GCA_030674155.1 Stramonita haemastoma | reverse complement strand
GTATACAAGGCATTACAAATCTATAAGCCAAAAACATTTATATGAAAAGTAAAATATTCCGTGTGTGTGTGTGTGTGTGTGTGTGTGTGTGTGTGTGTGTGTGTGTGTGTGTGTGTGTGTGTGTGTGTGTGTGTGTGTGTGCGTGCGTGCGTGTGTGCGTGCGTGCTTCCGTGCGTGCGTGCGTGTGTGTGTGTGTACCTGTGTGTGTGTGTGTGTGTGTGTGTGTGTGTGTGTGTGTGTGTGTGTGTGTGTGTGTGTGTGTGTGTGTGTGTTGTGTGTGTGTGTGTGGAGGGGGGGAACAAGCAAAGAAGGCATAAAAAAAACACGCACACACACATACAAAAGTAAAAACCCTTAAACACAAAAAACTATTTAAAAATCATATCTATATTTAAACAGTAGAATTCCATTTCAGTTCAACACAGAGAGAGAGAGAGAGAGAGAGAGAGAGAGAGAGAGAGAGAGAGAGAGAGAGAGAGAGAGAGAGAGAGAGAGAGAGAGAGAGGAGAGAGAGAGAGCGAGAGAGAGAGAGAGAGAGAGAGAGAGAGAGAGAGAGAGGAGAGAGAGAGAGAGAGAGAGAGAGAGAGAGAGAGAGAGAGTTCTCAAAAGCAAGACTAAAAGCAGTTAGTAAAAACCTTAAGTTGACCTGCAAATCAGTAGTCTATGAAGGAAACGTCTGTACCAGTGCCATCGCATAGGCTTCCACATACCACGCGGCTGTCAGAAGGCAATACTGTCCCTGTGGAGGTGCCGGGGGCCTGCCAGAGTATAAAGCATCCCCCCACCCTCTGGAAACTCCTGTGCTGGGAATTTCCTCGTTTCTATCCCTCTCTTTGTGTTTCTGCCTTGTTCTTTTTCCTCCTGTTACCACCTTCTTGTCTTTTTTTTGCCTTTTTGGTCCATCTTCCTGCCTTTTTTTCTAGAAAGACTGAAAAGATGACAATTCTCTCCCATGCTGAAGCCAGATGTGTTGGGCCTGACTTGACAGGCGTGTAGCGGCAGTGCAACGCATTTTTGCTCAAATGACAGACAACAATAGTTGCTGTCTGAGCGTTCGATGGCGAAGAAGAAGAAAGCAATACGCTATGGTACAAACCAAGACTCTGTGGTTTAAACCCTATCCATAGTAATAGTTCTATATTTCTAGCCACTAAAGTATAAGTGATAACCTGGGTTCCAGTCTTTTGAATAGGATAACAGGCCAAAGTGTGTTCTGTGATTTAGCATGCATGACAAAAATAGGGGCAAGGACAGTGCGGTTGTTGTTTTTCTGTAAAAGCAAAACTTCTGTACAGAGTTGAAGACCAAAACTAACTCCTAAGCATAGCGTGAGAAAAGAACATTAATCCACGTTTTCCCTGAACTACGTACGCAGAACTTTGTTTTTAGTGCAAAACACCTCTCTCCGGCATTAGATTTGAAACCAACTCATCTGTTTTAAGGGGGGAGGGGTTGCACTCTCCTCTAATAACCACAGACATCCTCTTCCCTTCTTTCTTTCCTGTTCCAAGTTTCTATGCGTAGCCTGTGCTCTACACATGTAAAAGAAAAACAGGGCAACCATTTTAAAAACAGCTGTACAGTGAAATGATTAAGTGTAAACATTATACAGGAACCTAAAGCATTGATTCTAATCAATCAAGTGGTCTCCCTGTTGTTGTTTTTACATCTTAATTCCCATTTTCAACACGAACAAGTTTTCGGTCGCTTTTTTAAGAGACTGAAAAGGAAGCCTTATCAATCACCCGGTTACAAAGTGGACAGAGATTGAGGGAATAGGGTTAAGAGGTTACTAAGAAGGATGTAAAAGGATGTGTGCGGTGTGAACTACATTAGTGTTGGAGACTGTGATCTTAGAATACCAGCCCTACTTCTACAGCCTAGTGCCATCCTTCTGAATCATGATTTGAAATGTTCAACTCTTCACTTTGTTCTCACCCTTTAACGGAAACATTTCCGTCCTCTTTTGAAGATATATCTTTACAGTGAAAAGGGTTTGTAATTGTATCTTTTAGACATCTTTTCTCTTTTTCTTCAACAATTTTGATATTTTCAAACTATTTTTTTTCTGGAGGATTGGGTTGTTTTTGCAAGTTTGTTTCTATGAGGTCTTTTTAGTGGGGGGAGGGGGGAGAGCTCAATTGTCTGCTTGAAGACTAATTTTCTTTTGCTTTAGCCTTTTCATGATGCGTAGACCCATTGTGTGGATAAAATCGCTACTTTTTTTGCCTCTTTTGGAGAAAGAGCAGTCTTACTTGGAAATAAAAATCGCAATCATACCATTACCTCCATAAGAGAGTCTCCGAGGCCAACTAGAACAAGAACGTTTGACTAAAAGCTGAGCTCTAGCTGAGTGACATGACTGGAATTGCGTCTATAACTGGAAAGGATTACTGCAAGACTGTGCTGAAAATGGAGTGCTTTTTTTCCTTGATACTCTCATCGTCAGAGTTGGGTCAGCCTAAAGTGCTATTCTTACCAGCCATAGAAGGTAGTACTAAGCCAACCACAAATATCCCCTTCCTCTCCTCACTTTTCCTCCCTATTTCTCCTCCATCAGCCCCATGTCTCTAGTTCTACAAACAACAACTGTTCCTGGAACCCTCTTTGAGCTGTCATTGTGGCAGGGAAGTAGGAAGCCATGTTGTTCTAGGTCAGTAGGCTGTTTGACTACATGTTTTATTCCGCCTTTTTTCATTAAATGCAGAAACAATAGCATTCTTGTTCTTCTTGTTCTTGTTGTTGTTGTTGTTGTTCTTCTTCTTCTTTTATTAGAGGGGAGGACAAACAGACAGACAGACAGACAGACAGACAGACAGACAGACAGACAGATTGATAGGTAGGTACTAGGTAGGTAGGTACTAGGTAGGTAGGTAGGTAGGTAGGTAGGTAGGTAGGTAGGTAGGTAGGTAGGTAGGTAGGTGGGTGGATAGGTAGGTAGGTAGGTAGGTAGGTAGGTAGGTAGGTAGGTAGGTAGGTAGGTAGGTAGGTACTAGGTAGGTGGGTAGGTAGGTAAGTAGGTAGGTAAGAAGATAGGTAGGTAGGCAGGTAGGCAGGCAGGCAGGCAGGCAGGCGGGTAGATAAACGTGTGATGTCAATACCATTTGTTCAGCAAAACAAAAGGCAACTACAGCTATAACGGTTCTATAAATAAAAGTTTTGATTGCTGCTATAGCTTACTATCACTTTTGTCTTAACAGAATATACATTCTTCTGCTTTTGTTTAATTCACAGCCAAAGATGTATCTACGGCCATCTAACTTGTTTCAAAAGATTCCACCCATGGTTCTCTACAACATCTGTTTTCACATTCATCTGGTAATTATCTTTTCTTCTATGAGCCCACATAAGAACACATTTCGGTCTATGATAGTGCAAAATAATTTGCGTTTTGTTTTCTCAGCTCACAAAAGAACATATTTTGTTCTATGAGCTCAGAAAATTTTTATTTTACCTATGAGCTGACAAAAGCATACAGCTTGTACTATGAGCTCATAAAAATACATTTTGATCTAATTCTGTGAACTCACAAAAGAATACAGTGTGTTCTATGAGCTCACAACAAATAAATTTTGTGCTATGAACTCACAAAAGAATACAGTGTGTTCTTTAAGCTCGCAAAAGAATGCAGTGTGTTCTTTAAGCTCGCAAAAAAAATAAAGTGTGTTCTTAAAGCACACAAAAGAATACAGTGCTTTCTTTAAGCACACAAAAGAATACAGTGTGTTCTTTAAGCTCACAAAAGAATACAGTGTGTTCTTTAAGCTCACAAAAGAATACAGTGTGTTCTTTAAGCTCACAACAGAATGCAGTGTGTTCTTTAAGTTCACAAAAAGAATATCTTTTATTCCATAAGCTCAGAAAAAAATATATTTTATTCTAGAGTTCCCAAAAGAATACAGTGTGTTCTATGAGCTCACAAAACAATACATTGTGTTCTATGAGCTCACAAAAGCATATAGTGTGCTTTATGAGATCACAAAAGCATATAGTGTGTTCTATGAGCTCACAAAAGAATACAGTGTATTTTATGAACTCACAAAAGAATACAGTGTGTTCATTAAGCTCACAACAGAATGTATTTTGTTACATTTCCATGAACTCACAAAACATGTGCTTTGTTCTATGAGCTCACAAAAGAATATGTTTTGTTCTATGATGTCACTTGAGAATGCATTGTGTTCTATGAGCTTCGATACGAACACATTGTTTTATATGAGCTTACAAAAGAATCCACTTTTTCTATAAGCTAACAAAAGAATACACTTTTTTCTATAAGCTCACAAAAGAATACACTTTTTTCTATGAGCTCACAAAATAAACATCCAAGTGACCCAAGCCAGCTTAATACACACTATCCTAATGGCATCAAAACATTTTAAAGCTAGTTAATGCAATCATGACAGCTCTTGGTCTGGCTTTTGTTTTCTTTAATTCAAAAGGACATTTCAGGGTAAGGAGAGTTTTATGTTGATTGAAAACAAATGTGAAAAGGAAAAAGAACAGATTAACTACTTGGTAACAGGAAACAACAGACTCACATAATTATCCACGCACATGCACACACGCATGCGTGCGCGCGTGCGTGTACATACACACATAACTACATACATTCACACACACACAAGCACGCACACAAACATATCTACATACATTCACACACACACGCGCACGCACGCTCACACGCACCCACGCACGCACGCATACAAACACACACACACACAACAAACACAACCCATGTGTGTAGATTCACATGCATACACATACAAACACACCACATGTATACACACGCGCGCGCGCGCCACGAGCGCGCACGCACGCACATGCACACGCACACGCGCGTGCGCACAAACACACGCGCACACACACAATTTTTTGCAGACATGTGCACGTAGCCTTGCATTCATGCTTAAGTACCTAAAAAGAGAAATTTCACCTCCAAAGTGAGCAATGAAACAAGCATGGCTTCAAAACAAAAGATAAGAACTGATTCTGATTCGCTGTCATTGAACACTCAGAAAGCAATTAGTGTTGTATGTGATATGAGCGAAAATGTGTTGCGCTACCGTATGGTGCCTGACAAGTTAGGCCCAGCATATCCGACATTGGCGTGGGAAAGAATTCTCATTTTTTAAGCCATCCTTGAGAAAAAAAAAGACAGGTGAATGGACTAAGAAGGCAAAAACTAGACAGGAAGGAGGGAACAGCAAGAAAAGGAACAAGGCAGAAACAGGACAGGGCTAGAAAAGACGGAATACCTAGCACAAAACTTTCAAAAAGGGGGGGATTCTAGTTTTACTGATTGGCCCCTGGCATTTCTACAAAAGACAATAACTTAAGGATACTTTATATAATACAACAATTGATGCTGAAACCATCCAACTAAAAACAAAACCAAAACAAAAAAAAAGAATTGAAAAAGGAAAAGAAACGTGAATCAGAAGAGAGGAATCAGAGGGAAATGACCAAACAAACCCGAAAGACGATGAGGGGGGGGGGGGGGAAAGGGGGTGGTGGGGGTAGAGCCCCTAGGGAAGACATGAGCTGAGGAAATGACGTGGATGCAATTCCGAACAGTCAAGGTACTTTTTGTGAGGGGAGAAAAATACCCATTTTGCCCCTAACAATCTCCTAGGAAGATGCTGTGGCTGGCTGTGACTGTCCATTGAGCTGGGTGTTGCTGGGCTATGTTACATGTTGTCTGCGTACGTCTGTGCTTTGCTCGTTCTCTTAGTTCCTTACCTGCCTTGTCTCTGTTTCTGTTCATCTCTCTGTCTGTCTCTGTCTCTGTCTTCGTGTTTGTTTGTTTGTTTGTTTGTGTGTGTGTGTGTGTGTGTGTGTGTGTGTGTGTGTGTGTGTGTGTGTGTGTGTGTGTGTGTGTGTGTGTGTGTGTGTGTGTGTGTGTGTGTGTGTGTGTGTTTGTTTGTTTGTGTGTGTGTGTTAGTCTCTGTCTCTGTCTCTGTCTCTCTCTGTCTCTCTGTCTCTGTCTCTGTCTCTGTCTCTGTCTCTGTCTCTGTCTCTGTCTCTCTCTCTCTCTCTCTCTCTCTCTCTCTCTCTCTCTCTCTCTCTCTCTCTCTCTCTCTCTCTCCCTCTCTCCCTCTCTCCCTCTCTCCCTCTCCCCCTCTCTCTCTTCCCTTTACCTTATCAAACTTTTTTTTACTTACTCTATGGGTCGTAACTTTTGGAGAGAAGGAGGAATTTGCTTATTATCTTTGATGTCGTTCGATTTTCCCTGACTTATCACTCTTTTGCGTGAAACCTAGACATAAGGAAGACATTGAATAAGCCTATTTCCTGTCATCATTTAACTCTCTCTTCTCTCTCTCTCTCTCTCTCTCTCTCTCTCTCTCTCTCTCTCTCTCTCTCTCTCTCTCTCTCTCTCTCTCTCTCTCTCTCTCTCTCTCTCTGGGGGGACGGATAGCCTAGTGGTCAGAACATTGCGCTGGCAATTTGAAGACCCGGGTTCGAATCTGGTCGAGGAGATTTTTCTCCTGGAGTTAACATCAGTGCTGACTCCACTCTCCCCACAAGTCCTTCGGATGAGACTTTAAACCGAGGCCCCGTGTGCGAACGCACGCAGAACATCTTGCGCACACGTTAAATCCTGTTCCGCTTTTCGTAAGAGTAGGCCATCGTGTGCCGGTGGGAACAGATGACATTTACAAAACGGCATACACACGGGGACTGGATGTAAAAAAGCACAAGAGTGCTTATCCCATTATCCTCGATATAAAAGAAAAAAAAAGAATAAACCAATCTCTCTCTCTCTCTCTCTCTCTCTCTCTCCTCTCTCTCTCTCTCTCTCTCTCTCTCTCTCTCTCTCTCTCTCTCTCTCTCTCTCTCTCTCTCTCTCTCTCACGCAATCACTCACTCACTCACTCTACCTATCTATATATATATATATCTCTCTCTCTCAGACATAATGTGGATATTTTACAGAATTTTTTAGAAGTATATCATTTACTATTTTTCTATTGTGCTATCTCTTTCTAAAACACCTTTTGGCTTTCAAATGCACTTAAACAAAGTCATATGACATATCAGTCATTAGTGTAGTGTAGTGTAGTGTAGTGTAGTGTAGTGTAGTGTAGTGTAGTGTAGTGTAGTGTAGTGTAGTGTAGTGTAGTGTAGTGTAGTGGAGTGGAGTGGAGTGGAGTGGACTGGAGTGGACTGGAGTGGACTGGAGTGGACTGGACTGGACTGGACTGGACTGGACTGGACTGGACTGGACTGCACTGCACTGTATTGCAGTGCACTGTATTGCAGTGCGCTGCGGTGTAGTGTAGTGTAGTGTAGTGTAGTGTAGTGTAGTGTAGTGTAGTGTAGTGTAGTGTAGTGTAGTGTAGTGTAGTGTAGTGTAGTGTAGTGTAGTGTAGTGTAGTGGTGCCGAGTGGTATGGTGTGGTGTGGTGTGGTGTGGTGTGGTGTGGTGTGGTGTGGTGTGGTGTAGTAGTGTAGTGTAGTGTGGTGTGGTGTGGTGTGGTGTGGTGTGGTGTGGTGTGGTGTGGTGTAGTAGTGTAGTGTAGTGTAGTGTGGTGTGGTGTGGTGTGGTGTGGTGTAGTGAAGTGTAGTGTAATCTAGTCTAGTCTAGACTAGTCTTGTCTTGTCTAGTCTAGTGTATGTATATGTGTATGTGTAGTATCGTGGTGTTGGTGACATGTTGTTTTCTGTGGTGCTGAATAATGTATTGCAGTGTGGTGTGATGAAAAGCAAAGCGGTGTCATGTAGTGTCGGAGCACTGTAGCAGACACACTTTTCTCTTGTTTCTCACTTTACATCTCATTCTGACAAGTTGTACAGATCCCCCACATTCAAGTTGTTCTTTTAAACTATTATCTCCTTCAGTTTCAGTTATCTGATGTCACTTCAAAATGACTGCAACCTTAACTCTCATTCTTGCTTCTTTCTAGACATGTATTTCGCTTTCAGCAGCTGCATCAGTACACAACGAGTGCTCAAATGAGTGGAACCTCTTGATAAAATCTGTTCTAAAGCCAGCAAGCGTTTTACAGGCGTTTAATGTTTTCCTCACAATGGGGTTTGTGGCTTTTCTTTTACCTCTTGATCGTTCCAGCAAATTTTCAGCTGAGCGTTTTGTGTCTGTTCGACCCAAAAATGAATGGAGAATGGATGTTGAGTTGTCTATCTCCTGACTGAAATCCGTCCACGGAGTTAGTGTCTAACAAAAAGCGAAACAAATACGGATGGACTGTCAGACAGACAGACCGACAGCAGATGAGGTAAGCAGGTTAGAAAGCTGTTAAATAGGAAAGAGCTTAGATAACTTTAAAAAAATAGTAAACCCTAAAACCAAAACCCTGCACTTATACCAGCCCATAACTTTACACATATGGCACAGTATCAAAAGGTACTTCACTGGCCTATGAAATGACAACCTGTGGTTCAAACACTTTCCATAGCCAAGTTTCCTTTCTCTCTTTGACTAGGCTATAGATAGAGACCTGGGTTTTAAATAAGACCCAAAAATAAACTCAGTGTTTACACGTACTGTGTTTTTAGCATGCATAGAAACAAAGTTGGCGGACGGACAGTTTTTTTTTCCTAGGAAAAAATCTTCTTTAAGACATTGACAAACATAACTTAAAGCATAGGGCGTGAGAAGAATATCGACCCACTTCTCTTTCCAAACATTTTATCCAGAGCTTTCTTTTAAGAGCCACAAAACAGCCTAACCTAGATTCCAACCAAACACCTGTCCATGTCAGCTTTTTGCACTGTTTTTAATACAAAAGATATGTGACGCTCCACCACGAAATGAGTCGCTTAGCACATTACTCAATTTTGCGCTAGGAGCCATTAAAGGCAGGTGGGGGTCAAGTTGTCAATGTTGAGATTTTGATCGATTATTAAACTATATCTGTTAATCTACCTTGTAATAAAATATCAAGGCATAATTTCTACTCCTTTTGCTTTTAAATGTGTTTTGAAAATACCCAAGCCCTCATTCTGACAACCTGTTACGAAAATAAACTTGCCCGTCTCTCATTTTGTCACATCTTGCAGTCTATCATTTCAATTTGTAATAACTTTGCACAGAGCTATCCGATTTTCAATCTGTTTTTTGTTTTAAATAGACTTTTTATTGCAGATTATTAACTTGTCAGTAACTAAAAATTGACCTCTTGTGCAATGCGACTCCTTATGTGGTAGAGCGTCACATATATTGTTCCTGTCTGTTTTTATTACAAAAGATATATTGTTCCTGTCTGTTTTTATTACAAAAGATATATTGTTCCTGTCTGTTTTTATTACAAAAGATATATTGTTCCTGTCTGTTTTTATTACAAAAGATATATTGTTCCTGTCTGTTTTTATTACAAAAGATATATTGTTCCTGTCTGTTTTTATTACAAAAGATATATTGTTCCTGTCTGTTTTTATTACAAAAGATATATTGTTCCTGTCTGTTTTTAGTACAAAAGATATATTGTTCCGGTCTGTTTTTAGTACAAAAGATATATTGTTCCTGTCTGTTTTTAGTACAAAAGATCTCCAGTTCCCGTTTTCTGTTATCGGGAGAGATACTCTGTCCCTTTCCCTTTTCCCTGTCTTCCTAATTGCCATTTAACCTCTGGCTTTGCACATGCGAAAAAGAAAACAAAAATGGCGACGATTTCAAAGCCAGTTGTTCGGGGCAGGGGATTAAAAGCAGACATTATTGAGGAACTTAATGCAGTGACTGCAATCAATCACGTTATTTCTAGGTGTCCTTAAATTCTCAACACGGAAAAGTTTTCGGTTACTTTTTTTCACTGAGAAGGAAGTTGTAGTAAATCATCTGGTCAAAGAGTGGACAGTGATTGAGAGCACAAGGTTACAAGGTTAGTGAGAGGAAGGTGGATGGATGTGTGCAGTGTCAGCGACATTGGCCTGATGGAGACTGTGCTCTTAGAATAGCAGTCCTACTTGTACAGCCTGTGCCGCCCTTCTGAGGCATGACTTTTCAGTAAAGTGCTCAATGTATCGTGATTTGTTTTTCAGAGGAAAAAGTTACTTTTTTCACGATTTTTTTACATTGTGGGTTAACCTCTCTTATTGCTTTTCTGTATTTTTCTTTCCTTTTACCAATTCTGTTGTTTTTATGTCTGCATACAAGCTGATTTTGTTTTGGTCAAGCCTTTTCTGTGCTGCAATCATGTATGTAGGGAAATATGTTTTTCTTTTTTCCAGTTTTTGAGCAACAACACAGTCTTGGAATTGAAGAAAACGGCTATTAGAAAAAATTCACATAATAAGTTTCATACAACCATGTAAATGATTTAGTTGCTGTAATGTACGCAAATTAATTATTGCAGTCTTTGTCCATAATTAGTACATTGAGATTGCTATTACATAACAAAGCATCTTTGAAACTTCTGCAAAACAAAAGACATACCTGAAGTGATTCGGAACCTATAAACAGTTCTAAGAGACACACACATCAGCTGTAACTCAAGGACAAAATCAGACCTTAGCAAAGACTCTCTCTCTCTCTCTCTCTCTCTCTCTCTCTCTCTCTCTCTCTCTCTCTCTCTCTCTCTCTCTCTCTCTCTCTCTCTCTCTCTCTCTCTCTCTCTCTTTCAAGTTTTTACCTTTCTTTTCAGTGGCAAAACATTCACACTGCAGTTAATTCGTACTTTGTAGTGTAGTGTAGTGTAGTGTAGTGTAGTGTAGTGTAGTGTAGTGTAGTGTAGTGTAGTGTAGTGTAGTGTAGTGTAGTGTAGTGTAATGTAGTGTAATGTAGTGTAATGTAGTGCAATGTAGTGCAATGTAGTGCAATGTAGTATAGCGTAGTGTAGTGTAGTGTAGTGTAGTGTAGTGTAGTGTAGTGTAGTGTAGTGTAGTGTAGTGTAGTGTAGTGTAGTGTAGTGTAGTGTAGTGTAGCATAGAGTATTATTTATTTATTCTTTTATATCGAGGATAATGAGATAAGCACGCTTGTGTTTTTTACATCCGGTCCCCGTGTGTATGCAGTTTGTGTGTGTGTGTGTGTGTGTGCGCGTGCGCGTGCGTGTATGCGCGTGTGTGTACTCATGAGATGTAAACAGGGTTAGGGAGAAGCTAAGACAGTACACTGACCAGAGGCACTAGCACCATTTCTACACTGAAACAACTCGGCACAGCAGGTCAGGAGAAGAGGAGGGTCTTCATCATCACAGCTCAGTGGCAGTGGTGAAAACATACACATATCTGGATACATCCCTGCAATAACAACACGTAGTGTAGCGTAGCGGAGTGTAGTGTATTTATTTATTCATTTTTATTTATTTATTTATTCATTTATATCAAGGATAGTGGAATGAGCACTCTTGTGCTTTTTTACATCCAGTCCCCGTGCGTATGCATTTTGCAAATGTCATCTGTTCCCACCGGCACACGATGGCCTACTCTTACGAAAAGCGGAACAGGATTTAACGTGTGCACAAGAAGTTCTGCGTGCGTTCGCACACAGGGCCTTATGTTATGCTAGTTATTTTTTTGTATTTTTTTGTATTTTGTACCACTTTATGTCACGCAGATTTCTCTGCGTGAAATTCGGGCTGCTCTCCCAGGAGAGAGCGCGTCGCCACATGTGCAGCGCCTACCCATTTTTTTTTCTTTTTCCTGCCTGCAAGTGTATTTGTTTCCCTATCAGAGTGGCTTCTTTCTACAGAATTTTGCCAGGGACAACCCCCTTGTTGCCGTGGGTTCTTTTACGTGCGCTAAATAGTGATGTGTAACACACGGGACCTCGGTTTATCGTCTCATCCGAAAGACTAGCGCCCAGACCACCACTCAGGGTCCAATGGATGGGGGAAAAGTTTTGGGTCCAAACGGGGTACGAACCCCGCACACTCCGACCCGGACTTTTTGCTTTCTAGGCAAGGCGCGTGACCACCTAGACCACCGATCTAGTTATGTATTTATTTATTTATTTATTCTTTTATATCGGGGATAATGGAATAAGCAAAGTAGCGTAGTGTAGTGTAGTGTAGTGTAGTGTAGTGTAGTGTAGTGTAGTGTAGTGTAGTGTAGCGTGGCGTGGCGTGGCGTGGCGTGGCGTGGCGTGGCGTGGCGTGGCGTGGCGTAGCGTAGCGTAGCGTAGCGTAGCGCAGTGCAGTGCAGTGCAGTGCAGTGCAGTGCAGTGCAGTGTAGTGCAGTGTAGTGTAGTGTAGTGTAGTGTAGTGTAGTGTAGTGTAGTGTAGTGTAGTGTAGTGTAGTGTAGTGTAGTGTAGTGTAGTGTAGTGTAGTGTCGCGTCGTGCAATGCACTTTTACTTGTACTGTTAAAAGGTATCAGCAGTTACGGCACGCCAAAAATAGACTTCTCTTCTGTTAACAATGTCTGATATGTTTCGTAAGGCACTCTTCTTCCTGTATCTTTGAAACTGCCACCTATTTCAGGCTTAGCAATTTAAACTTTGTTCAAAAGACTTCAGTCTTCGTCCTCTAACTCCAACAAGCTCTTTACAGAATTAAAATCGACTTAGGTCAGCTTTATAAGCATTCAAAGATAACCACATCACCAGAACGAGTCATAAAAAATGGTGCTGTAATGTCAGCAAACTTTTTTTTTACAGGCGTTCAGTTTCCATGGCAACTTTTCACGTCTTTTTTTAAATTCTAAATCAAAATTTTCACTGTGGTTGTTATGTTAGTTTTAAAGCAAAAGTGGACGGAGGAGGATTGGAGACGGGGATGGGGGTGGGGAGGGAGGTGAGCTGTTTCCCTTCTGACAGAACCTTGATCATGAAGTTGAATTAAAATAAAGAGGAGGAGAGAGAGAGAGAGGAGAGAGAGAGAGAGGAGAGAGAGAGAGAGAGAGAGAGAGAGAGAGAGAGAGAGAGAGAGAGAGAGAGAGAGAGAGAGAGAGAGAGAGAGAGAGAGAGAGAGAGAGAGGAGAGAGAGAGAGGAGAGAGAGAGAGAGAGAGAGAGAGAGAGAGAGAGAGAGAGGGGGAGAGAGAGAGAGAGAGAAGAGACAGAGACAGAGAAAAGACAGAGCAGAAGAGACAGAGACAGAGAGAGGGGGGGGGGTTCTAATGAATGATTGAAAATTGACAAAAAAGAACAAAAGTTAGGCAGCCAAGAAATTAAAAAAATTATTTTACAACACTGGTTTTGTGTATTGCTTTTTTTTTGGGGGTAGTGGCCTAATTATTATTTCTTACCTGTAATTGTCAGATCATTTCTAGACCTTTCTTTCATAATTAGTCGGTATCTGTGACAAATAGTCTTATGAATTTCTGTGAAAAACAGCTGGGCATTTGTTGAAGTAGCATTATCATTTCGCTTCCTTCGTTTCGGTTTTTTTCCCGTTTGTTTGTCATTATGGCCACTGACTCCCTGACTTTCATTCTGGAAATTGATTCTATCCTAGTATTAGTTTCATTGAGAAAGATCACCGCCGAACCCACCCACACGTCTCCTCCATCTTCATTTTGTCTTATTAGTTTATCAGTGCTACAGCTTGTGCATAAATAGAAACAGGGAGAGGGAAGAAGGGAACGGGGGAACACAAAAAAAAAAAAAACTAGTATTTTGAATTCATATAACGTATCTTCATTAGTTATGATATTAGTCTAAAAATTAGGCTTGATATCGAGCTCAGCTTTACGCCGCCATCACAAGATCCGATGAAGGGGATTTTACCTTGGAGTTAACATCAGTACTGACTACACCCCCCACCCCCCACCCCGCCCTTCCGAAAGTCCTTTTAGATGAGACTGGAATCCAAGGCTGTCTGCTTAAATATATCCTTATAGCTTTTTTTTTAAAAATATGGTTTATTTCTTGGGGAGGGATGGGATCCGCCAGGTTCGATTTGCCCAAGATACACTAATTATGAAGACAGCTATCAGAATCTCCATACCGGATCGGTCGTCGCCCGGGTTAATTTTGAGAAAGGCAGAGCAGAGAGAGGAATGAAGGGAACTGGTTGTCAAGTCTTCAGGGGTGCCCCCACGGTCGCCAGACTATGCGATCGATATAGATATAGATAGACGGTTCATTTACGGTTTTGAGTGAAGTTTCCCTGAACTCGGTAGGTGGCTACCTTAATAGTGGGAAACAAATTGTTGCATATGCATACAGCATTTGGTGATGCTTTTGAAAGGGGAAATGTTTATCATAGGGATGTGGTGTTAATGTTAGACTTCTTGGTGCCGCTATTGGTTTTTCGCTTATGTCATTCATGTATTACTTCTTTTTTGGGAAAATGCACTCAATTTCTGCCTTGGAACATGTCACTTTTTAGTCGCTATGAGCATTCAGCCACAGATTTCTGAATTTGGGTTGTCAAAAAAACAATATCATCAGTTGTCGCTATTGTAGCAGTGATGGTAGTAGTAATAATAATAACAATAGTAGTAGTAGTAGTAGTAGTAGTAGTAGTAGTAGTAGTAGTAGTAGTAGTAGTAGTAGTAGTAGTAGTAGGAGGAGGAGGAGGAGGAGGAGGAGGAGGAGGAGGAGGAGGGAGAGTGGCAACAGCAGCAGTAGTAGTAGTGTTGGTAGTCGTAGTAGTAGTAGTAGTAGTAGTAGTAGTAGTGTAGTAGTAGTAGTAGTAGTAGTAGTAGTTAGTAGTAGTAGTAGTAAGTAGTTAGTAGTAGTAGTTTGTTGTTGTTGTTGTTGTTGTTGTTGTTGTTGTTATGTTGTTGTAGTAATAGCAGTAGTAGTAGTATCAGCACTGTCTTGCACTTTGGGTTTTTTTTGCCAGCTTTAAACCTTGCCATACAAATCTAAGTAATAAAGTCCCAACGTTGTTATTACTAACCACGCCCTCCCCCCTTAAACTCAAAGTATAGGGTGTGAGGAAAACTTTGATCCCCTTCTCTTTCAAACACTTCACTGCAGGTTGGTTTTTTTTTAAGGCAGGACATATACCAGTCGCTTTTGAGTTTAGCCAAAGACCCTGTCTGTTTCAGTATTTGCATTTTAATCTTATTCTACATGACTCGACCATTCCTCATTCACCTCCTCCTCCTCCTCCTCCCCCTCCTGCTTCCTTTCTTTTGTCTGCTCCAAAGTTTCTGTGTGGCTGTTGGCTTTACACGTGAAGAAGAAAAACATGTCGACCCTTCTGAAACAGCTTTCTGAGGCAGATGGTCAAGAGAAAGCATTGGACAGGAAGGTAGGGCATTTACTCCAATCCATCATGGGGTCACTCTGTTTCCTTACATCCAAATGTCCACTCTCAGCAAGAACAAAGTTGTCGGCTAGGGTTTTTTTTTTTCTTTTCTTGACTGATAAGAGCGTGTTTTCCATCATCTAGTGAAAACTGAACAAAGGTTGAGAAACAAGAGGATACTAGGAGGGCTGTAGGTAGATTTATAAATTGCAAAAAAAAAGCATTCATGGGAATAATTCTGATTTCAGAAAACTAAGTCCGCTTCACACAACCTCTTACGTTTCTTCTAACTGGTGATTTTTAAACTGAAGCAGTGTCTAAGGCTTTGCATGTTCTTGTTTGTTGTCTTTAACGTAAAGCTACCACTTTCTTAATGGAAGGTTTATTTACAGTTTAATAAAACGTAATTTCCCTGTTAATTGTAACCATATTATGTTCTGTTCATTTTCTCACTTTTTCTGTCATTTTCATGAGTTGTTTGTCATTTTATAAGCATGCTGTTTTGCTCTAGCCTTCTAGCGCTGTGTGTGGACTGGCCTTGAGGGGAGCGATTTGCTACGGAAAGCAGAGAAGCAGAAGGAGTGGAGGAAACTGGTTGCAAACTCTTCAGTGGTTCCCCCATGGTCTACATGACAGCAGGATAGGTGAAGGTGACGTAAGATGTATGCGAAGGAACACTCTTTTAATAGTATAGATGCAAGCTTGAGTAAAAAAAAAAACAACTTAAGTGCGTCTGTTTGTGATATTTGGCTTTTAACCAGCCCTTTAATGCCTTTTTTGCAGCAGAACCAAGCATTTTCAACACTGCTGCAAATCAAGTCAGACCTGAAGTACAATGGAAAGGGGGGGGGTTTAAGGGGTGGAAAGGGGAGGGAATTTCCGAGAGCTATACTAGTGAGCTGCTATACAAAGATCAAAGTCAACTGCACCACAAACAGGAGGTGAAGCAACTGATTCATCATTGCTTTACACTGTACAATCACAGACCAAAACCTTTACAGTACCAATAATACTATCTGCTATGGCCTTACAATCATCACACAAACTGTCAGCTCCACCCTGAAGTCTTGAAGCCAAGTAGAACCAGGAAGTTGATGAAGAACATTGGCTCTTGCAGACTGAAAAGACATGATGATAAAATCAATAACTGCGAGGGATGACAGCAAGAGTCTGAGCATAACGAAGTTTTTTGGCCCCTGATATTCTTTTTGACGAGTTTGGGTAAGCCTTTATTTCAGCTCATTACTAGCCTGGTTCTATAGAAGGTGGCTATCACAGCCTTCTCTGTCCTGTTACATTGCTTAACATACATCCTACTCAGATACATGTCTCCGACTTACCAAGCAACAGCTATGCCTTGGTTCCTCTGCGGGCTGTTCACTGTGACAGGTGATCAGGAAGCTGTGTTATTTTGAGTCAGTGTGCTACTTGACTGCATTTTCTGTCGCGTTTTTCTTTTCTTCATTGGATACAGAAACGATGGTCTTCTTCTTCTTCTTCTTCTTCTTCCTCTTCCTCTTCTCTTCTTCTTTTTCTTCTTCTACTTCTTCTTCTTCTTCTTCTTCTTCTTCTTCTTCTTCTTCTTCTTCTTCTTAATTCTTCTTCTTCTTCTTCTTCTTCTTCTTCTTTTCTTCTTCTCTCTTCTTCTTCTTCTTCTTTCTTCTTCTTTTTCTTCCTCTTCCTCTTCCTCTTCTTCTTCTTCGCATTCTTCTTCTTCTCTTCTTCGCATTCTTCTTCTCCTTCCTCTTCGCAATTCTTCTTTACATTCTTCTTCTTCTTCTTAGCAATTCTTTCTCCTTCCTCTTCGCAATTCTTCTTCTTTGCAATTCTTCTCCTTAATCTTTGCTATTCTTCTTCGCATTTCTTCTCCTCCTTCTTCCTCTTCTATGTGCACCTCCTTATCCTCTCCTCCCCTCATCCTGTTCTACAAAAATGTAGCCTTCTCTCATCCTCAACATAAGTTTATCACGATAATTGTGAGCACTAAAATGCTTATAAAAAGTGGTAGCATTCACTTTTCAATGTAAAATGTGGTTTTTACCGTAATACCTTTTCCTATTGTTAAAAATTTTACTTCATGCATTTTAAAACAATTCAAAAAGTTCGTATGATAGGTCTTGCTAGACTCTACATCTCACAACTAACCACTGAGATTTTCAGGTGCCAGACTTGCATTGGCTTGCTCTTTGTTAGATTCCAGTCTCAGACCACTCTATTTCAACTTCAGCAGTATAATCACATTTCAACGGCTTCTCACTCAGCCCCGACCTGCCGTCCTTCTCAATTTTAGATTCCGCCTTTGACGGTTCTGGAAGCGAAAGAAAAAACCCCGTTGTCCTCTCTGATAACCAGCGTTCCCATACTAGCAGAGAAGAACAAACATTTTCACAGGCATCTAATGCATTCACGGCAATTGATCACGTATCCTTTTCTTTTTCGCCTTTCTTGAAAAACAAATTTCCGGTGAAAGTTTAATGTCGTTCTTCTTGATTGAAAAGGAAACAGCAATGGATTTTTTTCTGGAAAGAAAACAGTTAAGAGTAATGCAGCAAACGGAGGGGGGGAAGGGGGGGGGGTGAGCAAGCAAGGGTATTTAGCGTCAGACGACAAAGGGGATGGTAGTAGAACATGTGAGGGCCTGGAGGAAGCTTGTAATGAAAAGCTCTAAAATGTGCACACAAGAACACTGTGTGGAACGCACATGGAACCCCCACATTACTCACGATGGATGAGCTCTTATGCCAAGTTGTGCTTAATTTATCATTTTTAAGAAGAAATTCATATAGGTTTTTATTACAAGGATCCCTTGTTTTGTTTCAAAATCGTAACCTTTCTTCCAAAAACTGATTTATGATTGTAAAGGATATCTGTTATTACAGAATCCCTTCTTTTAAGGTTTTCTTTTCTGGTGGGGCGTGGGGTGGGTGTTTTGTTTTGTTTTGGTGGGATTGCCTTGTTATTGGTGTTTGTTTTTAAGTTCATATTTATTTCAATGAGTATATTTTGTTTTGTTAGAGGATGGGGTTTATTCTTCTAAGGGTGATCCAGTGGTGAAACGCCTGTTTTGGTGTATTTGTTTTAAGATTTTTTTCTTTCTTGTTCTTTTTTTATTCTTCCTCGTATACTAAAGATCCATCTTTGGCAATCCAACTCTTCTTTCAACACACTTCACTCCTGATTCTTCTCTTATTGCCTTCCCCATTGCTGTGCTCTAACAGCACTTCTATGAGCCCAAAAAAAACAAACGAATGATAAGAGCCAATGCTCTAATGTTGATGCTGTAAACATTTTAAAGATGTCTACAGCATTGATGACATTATGGTCATTGCTGTGAAAGGCTCAGAAAAAATATCACCTGGGTTATAGCGTCCCTTGAGTGCCCACATGACCACTTTAATCATGGGAACTGCTGATGCTGATGCTGATGATGATAGCATCCACGACAGCTGATCGTGTGCATTGTGTTCTTTAAGCCCAGGAAACGTTTACCTAGTGTGAGCATTACGTTACTTTAAAGCAGACATGGAAAAAGGAGCAGATAAAGGCGTTATTGCTTGACACAACCAAACATGCATGTGCGCATGCATTCACACACATACACACATATACACACGCGCATGCACGCACGCATGCACGCATTTCTCTCTTTGTGTCTGTCTGTCTGTCTGTCTGTCTGTCTGTCTGTCTGTCTGTCTGTCTGTCTGTCTCTATCTCTCTTCTTCTCTCTCTCTCTCTCTCTCTCATCTCTCTCTCTCTCTCTCCCTCTCCTCTCACTCTCACTCTCACTCTCACTCTCTCTCTTACACACACACACCACACACACACACAACACACACACACACACACACATAACAACAAAAAACACGTGCGCGCGTAGATACACGCACATACACACACAAATACACATACATACACACACAATGAACATACACACACACACAAACACACACACACAACACACACAACACAACACACACACACACACACAACACACACCAACAACACAAACACACACACAACACACACACACACAGGGACGGGAATAGCCTAGTGGTCAGAGCATTACGCTCGCAAATTTGACGACCCGGTTTCGAATCCGGTCGAGGGGTTTTTCCCCTGGAGTTGACATCAGCGCTGACCCACTTTCCCTAAGAGTCCTTCAGATGAACTATAAATCGAGGGCCCCGTGTGCGAAACCCCACACAGAACATCTTGTGCACACATTTAATCCTGTTCCCCTTTTTGTAAGAGTAGGCCATTATGTGCCGGTGGAACAGATGACAAGATTTACAAAACTGCATACACAGGGGACTTTATGTAAAAAAAAAAAAAAGAGTGCTTATTTCATTATCCCGATAGAAAAAAATAAATTAAATTGAATTAATAAATAAATCAATTAATTAATACACACACACATGTGCACTTCCCTAACTGGAAACTTCCCAAATAAATAATTTACTTCCCAAAAAAAGGAGCTGAAACAGATTTTTTTAAGAAAGAAACCAAAAAGTTTTTTAGACCCCCCCCAACCCCCGTAAAGACAAAAAAAAACAAAGAAAGGAAGCTAAAAGGCAATAGTAAGCCCCAAACGGAAAAAAAAAAGAGAGTTTTAAAAAAAAGAATCTCAGAAAACCCCAAAAAAAAAAAGGGAAAAATAATAGGAAAAGGAACAAAAAAAGGGCGAGGAAATGACTTGGGTGAAAAAATTTCCCGCAGGGGAACTTTTTAACGAGGGGGGGAAAAAATGTTTTCCACCGGGTTACGCCAGGAAGAACCGAGGTACGCCTGGGGGTTTCGCAAGGGGTTTAGGTTTTGGACTTTGGGGTTTTTTTCATTTTGTGACCCCCTCTCTGTCCTCCAGCTCTGTCTCTGTCTTGTGTCGTGTGCGTCCGTCCGTCCG
>JASPKP010001904.1:17500-25698 GCA_030674155.1 Stramonita haemastoma | reverse complement strand
TTACCCCCACACATTTCAAAGATAATGGGAGAGAGTGTAGCATACAGTGGATATTTTTTTGGTCCCGGGGTCTTTTACCGTTCAAAAGTCGGGGTTTGACGGGGTTTTTAAAAGACCCCTTTTGGGGGATCTTAGCTCCAAAGGGCACCATTTTGGTGGAGGGGGGTGGGTTCCATCCCGCACGCGGTGCGTTCTGGCTTTCGTCAGGCGTTCGTTTGTGGCACGCATGTTTGGGGGGACCCCCCGTTTGCCGTTTTTATGATATTGCTGTATATTTTCATTTTTTTGTGCGAAAGAGATTTTTTTTTAGTGGCATAATCTTCCCAGCTTTCTTTCAACAAACTGATTTATTAGCTCTCGGGGGCGTGTTTTTCGCCCCCCAATCAGGTGCCACGCATTAAAATGGGGGGAAAGAGTGTATGCATACGTGTGAATTGTCTTGGTGCCGTGGTTTCTTTTATCGGCAAATGTCAGGGCTGGACGGGCTGAAAAGGCTCTTTCGATGGCATTTTTGGGCGCCAAACGGCACTTTTCTCTGGAAAGGGGGGGGGGTATGCATGCCACACGCGTGCGTGGTGGTGTTTGTCAGTGTGTTGTTTTGTGTGCGCGAGGGGAAAGGGGACCCCCGTTTGCCGTGGTGCATGATATTGCTGTATATTGTCATTATTTTTGTGCGCCAGTTGTTTTTGTGGCGTATCTTACTAGTTTCCTTCCGACAAACTTTTTTTCTTCGCTTTTTGGGGTGTGGCGTCCCCACAAACCGGCGCCACACATCTCAAAGATGGTGGGAGAGAGTGTTTGCATACAGTGCAATGTTGTCTTGCTGCCTGGGGGTCTTTTACCGGGAAAAAGTTGGGGGCTGGACGGGGCTGAAAACCGCTCTTTCAGTGGCATTTTAGCGCAAAACGGCACCATTTTGGTGGAGGGGGTGGGTATGCATGCGCGCACGCGCTCGCGCACTGGTGTTTGTCAGTGCGTTCGTTTGTGTGCGTGCATGTGGAAGGGACCGCCAGTTTGCCGTGGTGCATGATATTGCTGTATATTGTCATTATTTTTGTGCGCACAGCTTGTTTTTAGTGGCGTACTCTTACCAGCTTTCCTTCCGACAAACTAGCTTTCTTCGCTCTTTGGGGCTGTGGTGTCGCCACAAAATCCGGCGCCATACATATCAAAGATTGGTGGGAGAGAGTGTATGCATACAGTGCAATGTTGTCTTGCTTCCCTGGGATCTTGTACCGTGCAAAAGTCGGGGCTGGACGGGGCTGAAAACGGCTCTTTCGGTGGATCTTAGGGCAAAACGGCACCATTTTGGTGGAGGGGGTGGGTATGTATGCGCGCATGCGTGCGCGCGCTGGGTGTTTGTCAGTGCGTTTGTTTGTGTGCGCGCATGTGGAGGGAACCCCTCAAATTGCCTTGGTGCATGATATTGCTGTATATTGTCATTATTTTTGTGCGCACAGCTTGTTTTCAGTGGCGTACTCTTACCAGCTTTCCTTCCGACAAACTCTGGGTGGCTCCATTCTTGTGGGTACACCACAGCCCTGAAAAGGGCAACCTGGCTTGAATATAGCAAGTCTGTTCGGTACAGTGTAGGAAACAACACATAGTGTTACACATAATGATATAATGAAGTACAATATGATGCAACACAGCACAGTTCAGGGGTCCTGCAACGTGTGTGTGTGTGTGTGTGTGTGTGTGTGTGTGTGTGTGTGTGTGTGTGTGTGTAGGGTGTGTGTGTGTGTTTGTTTTGTGGTGTGGTGTGTGTGTGTGTGTTGTGTGTGTGTGTGTGTGTGTGTGTTGTGTGTGTGTGTGTGTGCATGTGAGAGCAGCCCTGCACTGTGCTGTGGTGTAACAGATCGCATGTAGTATTATCACTACAATCATGAATAATACTATGTATTGTATTGTTATAGTGTTATCACTACTATTATGTGTTTTACTATGTATTGTATCGTATTGTATATAGTGTTATCATTACTATTATGTGTTGTACTATGTATTGTATCGTATTGCATATATAAACAAGTTATAACTTAATGCAGATAGAACCGAAGCCATGCTTGTAGGCCCCAAACACAAAACTCGCCTCCATTCCAATAACTTCAATAGAATTCACGTCAGTTCTGCTATCCACTTCGGTGCAGTATCTAGGGGTCGTTGTCGTCAACACACTCTCCATGCAAAAATTCATTACCCAGACCTGTCAGTCATGCTGCTATCAACTACGGCGCATTAGTGCACTTCGAAAGTACCTGTCCACTGATGCAACATCCAAATTTGTCACTTCTCTTATTCTTTCACGTCTGGACTATTGCAATTCTATTTTAGCTGGTCTGCCAGCATCATCTATCCACTCCTCCAACGTATACAAAACTCTGCAGCTCGTCTGGTCCTCAGAAAGAAAAAATCTGAGCACATTACCCCTCTCTTGCAATCTCTCCACTGGCTGCCTGTACCATAGAGAGTAATCTACAAGATCAATACCTTCTGTTACAAATGCCTCCACAAAACTGCACCCTCCTACCTCTGTGAATGTCTTCACTTGTACACACCTTCTCGCTCCCTCCGCTCGGCGCAGATACTTTGTCCTTGAGAATACCTAGATTCAACCTATCTACCGTTGGCCGCCGCTCTTTCTCTATTTCTGATCCATCGATCTGGAATGACCTCCCCCTCTCCCTCCGGCAAAAGTCTACTTATGAAACTTTTAAATCCAACCTCAAGACACACTTATTTCAAACCTAAGATTTTCTCCTTCTGTTTCCATCTCTTGTCTGTCCCCCGCCTTTGACATCTACCTGCCAAAGTGTATAGCCTTTGTGGATGTGTGTGTGTGTGTGGAGGGGGGGGGGGGGGGGGGGGGAGGGGGGCGCGCGCGTGTGTGCGCGCTTGCGTGTGTGAGTACGTTCGAATTTGCTAGGACTATAGATTTTTATTGATTGCTTGTGTGATGTATAGGTCGAATGCAAGCGCTTTGATTTGTTTTACAAGATATAGCACTATATAAGTTCCTGTATTATTATTATTATTATTATTATTATTATTATTATTATTATTATTATTATTATTATTATTATTATTATTATAATATATATGTATGTGATGTTATGTGTACATGTTCACTTTTTATGTATGGCTTATAACCCCCTTGAAATTATCTGTACATTATTATTATACATGAGATAATAAAGTGATTGAAATTAAATTGAATGAATGATGTGTGTGTTTATTTGGGATTTTTTTTCCTTGCATTTTGAATTCTTGGTGGAAATATTTGTGTTTTGAACGGTCATCTCATTATTTTTACGTGTAACATCTTTTTCAATAATGCATGTTTTCAAGTGTGTGATGTTTAAAAACACATCAAATGCTAAAATATTGCCTTTACTCTTTCTGACATGTGACTGAAAAATAAAAAGGTGCTTTCTCACAACATTTGTGTTGTGTGTGTGTGGTGTGTGTGTGTGTGTGTGTGTGTGTGTGTGTGTGTGTTGTGTGTGTGTGTGTGTGTGTGTGTGGTGTGTGTGTGTTGTGCGTGTGTGTGCGTGCGTGTGTGTGTGTGCGTGTGTGTGTGTGTGTGTGTGTGTGTGTGTGTGTGTGTGTGTGTGTGCGCACCTATTTGTGTGTGCGCGCACCTATTTGTGTGTGTATGTGTGTGTGAAGATTTATTGATTTTTATTCATTTATTCTTTTATATAAGGATAATGGAATAAGCACTAATGTGCTTTTTTTACATCCAGTCCCCGTGATTATGCAGTTTTTTAAAATCATATCTGTTCCCATCGGCACATGATGGCCTACACTTACGAAAAGCGGAACAGGATTTAACGTGTACGCATGATGTTCTGTGTGCGTTCGCACACGGGGCCTCAGTTTATAGTGTGCGTGTGTGCATGTGTGCATGTGTGCATGTGTGCGTGTGTGTGTGTGTGTGTGTGTGTGTGTGTGTGTGTGTGTGTGTGTGGTGTGAATTTAAAATCTGATAGTTTAGGTTATGAGCCCTGGCCTGAGCAGGAATGATTTCAAAGCAAGGGCTTTGACTGGTTGGCTGTACAAGATTCAGCGCTGTAGAAAATACCATGTAGTCTCCTGCACATGGGACTTTGGCTTAGTGTCTCATCCAAAAGACTTGTATCCAAACCACCAGTCCTGTCTCATGGATGGGAAACAGTTCCAAGTGCAGACAAGGTGAGGATGAAACCTGCAACCTGTTTCTTTCTAGACAGGTGGGTTAGGTTACCTCTGGCGCTACACCAGCGATCCATATGAGCACACATTCTCTGAAATATTATCTTTTGGAAAAGAAAAAAAACCATTTAGATTATATTAGATTCCCCGCTGATTTAGAGTCTGTAAGCATCCGCTAGCCATCACCATTTAGTTTGATGTTGGTTGATTCCTGTGGAGGTGCCTGGTTTACTTATCTATTTATTCATTTATTTTATTCTTTTATATTGAGGATTTCTTTATCTTATTTGTTTATTTATTTATTCTTTCATATCGAGGATAATGGGATGAGCACTCTTGTGCTTTTTAAATCCAGTCCCCGTGTGTATGCAGCATACACTCACCCCCACCATCTTTGAGATGTGTGGCGCCGGATTTGTGGCGACACGAGGGGCCCCAAGAGCGGCACACATCTCAAAGATGGTGGGGGAGAGTGTATGCATACGCTGCGATAGTGTCTTGCTGCCCGGGGGTCTTTTACGAGAAAAAAGTCGGAGCTGGAAGGGGCTGAAAACGACTCTTTCGGTGGCATCTTAGCGCAAAACGGCACCATTTTGGTGGAGGGGGTGGGTATGCATGCGCGCACGCGCTCGCGCACTGGTGTTTGTCAGTGCGTTTGTTTGTGTGCGCGCATGTGGCGGGAACCCTCCAGTTTGCCCTGGTGCATGATATTGCTGTATATTGTCATTATTTTTGTGCAAACAGCTTGTTTTTAGTGGCGTACTCTTACCAGCTTTCCTTCCGAAAACTAGCTTTCTTCGCTCTTGGGGCCCCTCGTGTCGCCACAAATCCGGCGCCACACATCTCAAAGATGGTGGGGGAGAGTGTATGCATACGCTGCGATAGTGTCTTGCTGCCCTGCGGTCTTTTACCGAGAAAAAGTCGCGCGTGCTGTTGTTTTTCAGTGTGTTGGTTTGTGTGAGCGCCTGTAAAGGAGACCCTGCAGTTTGCCCTGGTGGATCATATTGCTGTATAGTGTCATTATTCTTGTGCCCAATTCTAAGTTTTCGCCCTTACACTTACCAGCTTTCCTTCCGACAAACTAGCTTTCTTAGCTCTTGGCGGCTCTCGTGTCGCCACAAATCCGGCGCCACACCTATTCAAGATGGTGGTAGAGAGTGTCTGCATACAGTACGATTATGTCCTGGTGCCATGGGGTTTTTACCGTGCAAAGGTCGGGAGCGCTACGGGGCTGAAAACGGCTCTTGGGGCTGCTATCTGTGCTCAAAACGGCACCTTTTTCGGGTGGGGGATGGGTATGCTTGCCCGTGCGCGCGCGCGCGCTGGTGTTTGTCAGTGTGTTGGTTTCTGTGCTTTCATGTGGAGGGGACCCTGCAGTTTGCCCTGGTGCATCATATTGCTGTATAGTGTCATTATTCTTGTGCCAATGCTTGGTTTTCGTCCCGTACACTTACCAGCTTTCCTTCCGACAAACTAGCTTTCTTAGCTCTTGGCGGCTCTCGTGTTCGCCACAAATCCGGCGCCACACCTATGCAAGAGGGTAAGAGAGAGTGTCTGTATACAGTACGATTATGTCCTGGTGCCGTTGGGGTCTTTTACCGTGCAAAAGTCGGGGTGCGACGGGGCTGAAAACGGCACTTTGGCTGCTATCTGTGCTCAAAACGGCACCTTTTTCGGCTGGGGGGTGGGTATGCTTGCGCGCACGCGCGCGCGCGTTGGTGTTTGTCAGTGTGTAGCTTTGTGTGCGTGCATGTGGAGGGGACCCTGCAGTTTGCCCTGGTGCATCATATTGCTGTATAGTGTCCTTATTCTTGTGCCCATTGTTGCTTTTCGTCCCCTACAATTACCAGCTTTCCTTCTGATAAACTAGTTTTTCTTGGTGTGAGAGAGAGAGAGAGAGAGAGAGAGAGAGGAGAGAGAGAGAGAGAGAGAGAGGAGAGAGGAGAGAGAGAGAGAGAGAGAGAGAGAGAGAGAGGACAGAGACAGAGACAGAGACAGAGGACGAGAGACAGAGAACAGGAGACAGAGAGAGACAGAGAGACAGAGAGACAGAGAGCAGAGAGACAGAGACAGAGACAGAGAGCAGAGAGACAGAGAGACAGAGAAGAGAGACGAGAGAGACAGAGAGAAGAGAGAGAGAGAGAGAGAGAGAGAGAGAGAGGAGAGAGAGAGAGAGAGGAGAAGAGAGAGAGAGAGAGAGAGAAGAGACAGAGACAGAGAAGAGAATGAGAGAGAGAGAGAGAATGCAGAATATGAACGAACGAATTTTATTTGACAAAAGCTACAAGCCCATCAGTCAAAGGGGGTAATAAAACATGAATAATAACTCGAAATCCAGACAAATATCAACAACTATTTTTAGTTATTACTTATAGAATCTATTTGGTTCATAGTCTGCTTGCGTTTTTCTAGAGCCCGAGTTACATATATTGCTAAAGATATCATCTCGGACATATTATTTGAAGTTAACACTTTTTATACACGACTGGTGGACCTGTTGGTTGGGTTTGTCAAAAAAGTAACTTTTTGACGAATTTCTTTGTAAGCTCGACATGTAAACAAAAGCGCAATTCGTCTTCTCCTTCTAATCCACATGCTGGACATGGATTGATGTCTGTCTCCTCTGTAATATACCATTGTCTACAGTTCAATAGACCACATAATCTCAGTCGAACTTTCAGTAGATTGCTTCGAAGCCTCTTATTAGTTAACGATATCAAATATTGTTCTGGACCAAACGCATCTTTAAATGAGCTATACCAATGGTATTTTTCACTCGACATTAACTTTTCGTGCCAGTTTTGATGGAAACATGAAATAAGTCTATCTGTCAATTCTCTAACAAACATTTCTTCATAACCTACCCCCTGGCATAGCCAAACAATACCAAATCCATTTATCGTCAAAAGATCTTTTACTTTAGTTGCCCAGTTTACTTTACCATTATTGTGTTGTATAACATCTCGTATGCTTGTCTCTTTATTCTGGACATAGGCAGCTTGATAAGTTTTAACCAGTATTTAACGCATTTCGTTATGGTTCTAATGTACAATGGATATCTACCCGTTTCGCCATTATAACTGTATTTGATGCATATAATGGGATACATAAAAACTTTTTCATTGCGAAAGTGTGCACTTTTTCAATCTGGGTAGTATCTTCTAAACCCCATACCTCTGCTGCATACGTCAGGGCAGGTTCGATTTGAGCATCAAACAGTTTCCAAAATAGAGTGCAATCAGCAGAAGCTAATCGTCTCATTGATTTGATAATTTGCATAACTCCATTTTTGGCTTTTTGGCACATCATATCAAACATAGAGCTAATGCACAATTTTGTTGCAAATGTTACTCCTAGGTACTTGTAGTTATTTGTTACTTTAAGTTTTTGGTCCCCATAAGTCCATTTTTCTCTCACTCCCAAGTAGCCTCCCATTCTAAATACCATAACCATCGTTTTTTCTGAATTTACTGTGAGACAAAGACGATCTGCTTCTGCTTTTAATTTGTTCAGTTGATTTTGCAGTCCTATAGGTGTGCTGGACAAAAGAATGACGTCATCTGCGAAAAGTAACAGGAATAATTCGACTGCACCTGGGATCATTTGTTTTCCATGTTTTCCCGAGTGTGCAACTTCTATGGCTAGCTCGTTTATAAAAATTGAAAACATTAATGGACTTAACAAACAACCTTGTTTAACACCTCTGGGACAGTCAAAGTAATCTGTGTAAGAACATCTATTCCGTACACACACGGTAACCGATGAATAGATACCCTTTATGGCCCTGTACATTTTCCCCTCAATTCCTGATTTCTGAAGTATAAACCATAGTACGTTCCTATCTACGGAATCGAACGCTTTTCTGAAATCTATGAATGCAACATACAACTTAGCATGCTTCTGTAAATATTTCTGCACAAGCCCATAGAGAGTAAAAATAATGATCAACTGTGCTATATCCCTGTCTAAAGCCTGCTTGCTCTTCTACGATTTTTTTCATTAGTTTC
>JASPKP010001904.1:0-12500 GCA_030674155.1 Stramonita haemastoma | reverse complement strand
TATATATTAATATATATATATATATATATATATTATATTATATATATATATATATATTATATATATAAGATCTAAGATCGCCTTTTCCAATACAAACCTTCCACCCACATCATTCATCATCATCATATCATCATCATCATCATTCATATTCTATATCATCATCATTGCTGAAATGCATGAACCCATCGGAGACGTTGTCATCGCCGTCATTGTTATGAACATCATCTTTTATTTTGAACGATCACACAAACATTATCGTCATCATTTTGTTGTTGTTAACAGGCTGCAGCTGAACTGGATATCAGTGTAAGGGAAACAACCGTACATTGGATAGCCTATGCGCTAGTTCTCTCTCTTAGGCCACTCGGTGGCAATTCATTTTTGTTTGTTTTCAATATTTTGTTGTGGTAATGTTGTGTGTGCTCTTTAAAATGATGTTTCTTTCCTTTGTATGTCTCATTGTGGTTATTGGGTGAGGGTTGTCTGTGTGTTTCTTTCAACAAGTTTTAGGTGTATTTCTTACATCGAGGTTGATATGGAATGCCATCTCAGTACATTCTAACTAAAGCGAAGAAAAAGCTAAATGCTCCTGAAATTTATTTATAAGCAGAGGCTATTAAAGGCAAGATCTGAAAATTCTTTAACATTTATGGACGTCAGTAATCAGATCAAAGTTATCATATGGACAAGAAGTCTTTTTTAATGCTCCAAAATATTTACTGAGGAAGCTTCAGAGTATAGACTGTAAAGCTTAAGCTTACCTTGGGGTACCTTTGTTGCATCAGCAATTGACACATTGAGGTGTCTCGTTTTGTAATTTATTGCATATCGAGGCAAATTGATGGCAAAACATTATAAAGTCGAAATATTCCCGTTAGATGAATAATCCTACCGAAAACTTGCATGTCCCATATAATTATGTTCTGAGAATTTCAACACCCAAAAACTTTGCATTGGAAGGGCGTGAAAATAAAATCCGATACATTTTTTTTTACCTAAAGGACGCAGCAAATCGGGTGCACTTGTGGCGACGCGTTCTCTCTCCCTGGAGACAGCAAACTGAATTTCACGGAAAGAAATCTGCTGTGACATTAAGTGGTATAAAAAAAATCAGAGTTAGGTTACCAAGATTTCATGGAAGATGAATCTTTAGGAAAATAAGCTGGTCAATAGTCTTTCAGGGCTTGCAGTATAAAATGAAAAAAATTTAAAAGCCCTGAAAAGCTATTGACCGCTTATTTTCCTTAAGATTTATCTTCCATCAAATCTTGGTAACTTAACCCGGATTTAATTTGTTCCCACTTAATGTCACAGCAATTTTTTTGTGGGAAATTTGGGCTGCTGTCCCCAGGGAGAGAGAAGCATTGCCAAATGACCCATTTGCTGCGTCCCTTTAAGTAAAAAAAATGTTTCAGATTTAAATTTTCACGTCTTCCCTATAAGGTTTTTGGGTGTTCAATTTCCAGTACTATTTGGGGCATCAAGTTTTCGGTAGGATTATTATCTAACGGCAGAAATTTCGACTTCATAGTGTCAATTTCTGATGCAAGAAAGGGTCCCCCAAGAGTAACCTGTATGCTTTACAATCTATACTCTGAAGCTTCCTCAGTAAATATTTTGGAGCATTAAAGAAGATTCCGTGTCTACATGAGTTTTTTTGTCGATTACTACGTCCATAAAATTACAGGATTTACATATCTTGCCTTTAATAGCCTGCTGCTTACAAAAAATTTCGGGAGAATTAAACTTTTCCTTGCTTTAGTTGAATGTACTGAGATGGGTATTCCATATCAACCTCATGTAAAATAAACCAAAAAATTGTTGTAAAAAACAACAAACAACCCTCACCCAATAACCACAATGAGACAAACAAAGAAAGAACATCATTAAAAAAAAAAAAAAAAAAGCACACACAACATTAAAAACAAAATATTGAAAACAAACAACAACAAAAAAAATTTGGGCACCGAGTGGTCTAAGAGAGGGGAACTACGCATAAGCCACCCAATGACGGTTTTTCCCTTTTACTGCATATCCATTCGTGCCGCCTGTTAACAACAACAAATATGATGAAAATGGTTTGTGTTTCGTTCAAAATTAAAGATGATGTTCTTTGACAAGACGGCGATACAACGTTCCGATGACGTTCTTGGCGTTGACAGAGGATGATGATAAAGATGATGATGATGTGATGATGATGATGATGATGATGTGATTGATGATGACGCGCGAGGGATGATGTTGATGATTGATGATGATGATGATTGATGATGAGTGCCGGAGGGGTTTTGTATTGGAAAAGGGCATTTTATTTATTTTTTTTTTAAAAAAATTCTCTATCTATTACCTATTTATTGATTGATTGATTGATTGTTTTATCTATTTAACGAGGATAATGGAATAAGCACTCATGGCTTTTTTTTTTCAGTCCCCGTGTGTATGCAGTTGTGTTTTTTCCCCACCGCAACAAGGGCCCTCTCTTCGAAAAGCGGAAAGGATTAATTTGTATATAAATATTTCTATGTCATTCGCACATGGTTCCTGGTTTTGTCTCATCCTAAAGATTTTTGGGGGAGAGTGGAGTCACACTGATGTTAATCCGGGGAAAAATTCCTCCAAGGGGAATCAACCCCGGGGTCGTCAAATTGCCAGCGCAATGTTCTGACCAAGGCTATCCCGTCCTAGTGTGTGTTTGTGTGTGGTGTTGTGTGTGTGTGTGTGTTTTGTGTGTGTGTGTGTGTTGTGTGTGTGTGTTTGTTTTGTGTGTTGTGGGTGGTTGTGGTGTGTGTGTGTAATGGGGAGTTTGAGTGTTTGAGAGAAAGAAAATTTTTTTTTTCTTTTTTTGGTGAGAAAGAGGCAGGATATTCATGTGGATATGCAAGGGGGTGATTTGCAAGAAGGAACCTGTGTGTGTGTGTGTGTGTTTGTGTTGTGTGATGTGTGTGTGTGGTGTGGTGTGTGTGTGTGTGTGTGTGTGTGTGTGAAATTTTTTGGTGTTGTGTGTGTATTGTATTTTTGGTAGGGGTCATTTAGGATCTGAATTATTTTACGTGTGTTATCATGTTGATTTGAAATTGTTCTGGATATCCGATTACGATTTGTTTGTGTATAAACATCTTGCGTTAATGTAATATGATGAAATGTGGTGACACAAGTCAGGACATGTGATATCATCAATTGTGTTGGTGTCAGAAATTGCCTGATCTTCCACTGGTGGCAGTCTTCAGCTTTACACCAACATGTATCTTTGAATTTATTTTATGAAAGGTTTCGGAGTTTATATTTTTCAAGTATTCAAATACATGTGGATAGGAGGGGGAATGGAAAACTTGTGTGTCTGGAGAAATTCTTTTGATTGTTTTTCTTTTCATTGGAGGGGGTATAAAAAATTGTTTAGATAAAATTTTTAAAATTTTTTTCCTTTTTAGGAGGGGGGGGGGGGGGGGGGCTATAATGTGAGCATGGAAGGAAGGCAATTGTATACAGTAGGTGTAGTGGCAGTGTATGCTTGGTTAAGTGGGGATTCTTTTTTAAGACTGTTTAAGTTTTTGTGTGTGTGGCGCGTTGTTGTTCCACTTTTATTGTTTCATTCTTTATATTGAGGATAATGGAGTAAGCACTAATGTGGCTTTTTACATCCGTTCCCGTGGTCGAGTTTTTTAAATCGTATTGTTCCCCAAACCGGCCATGATGGAAAACTTACGAAAAGCCCAGCGCCAGACACATCAAAAATGATTGTAAAAGGGTTTGGATGCATAGATAAAATTACGGTTTGGTGCCGTGGGCTCTTGTAAAGCGTATGAAATTATTTATTTAATGTGGGTTTGGGGGGTATTTTTTGCGTACACGGGACCACGTTTTCTTTCCGAACACTTGGCTAGTACAAGTGGGGTTGGGGGAGTCTTGGGCTGTGGTGCGCCACAAGTCAAAACGCCACACACATCTAAAATGGTGGTAAATTTGTAGCATAGATTGAATAGGGTCTTGGTGCCGTGGGCTCTGAAAAACTGCGGAAAAAATGGGGTGGGCAAGGGCCCGAAAGCGGCCGTTTTCGTCACATCTTTGGAAACTTCCTTTACTTTATTCAGGGAGGGTGTGAGGCTGCGCGCGGCAGCGGTCGGGGTTTTTTGTGTGTGCAAATTTTTGTTTTGGTGCGGTGGAGGAGACCCTGCAGATTGCTTTTGATACATGATTTGTTGATATTGTTATTTGATGTTGTTTCTGGGGTCATTTTTGGGGTGCATTTGTCGAATGCCTTCAGTTTTATTTCATTGGTGTGTTTTGGGGGGGGGGGTGGGTGGGTAGGGGATTTTATATATATGTGTGAAATTATTTAAATTTATTTTTATAATTTTATATATATACAAAAATATATAAAAAATTTATAAAATAAAAATTTATATATATATTTATTATAAATATAAATAACCTATAATATTTTATATTTATATATAAATATTTTATATATTTTATATATATTTATTTTTAATATACATATATATAAAAATATAATTTAGATATTTATTTAGTAATAATATATAATATATAGTTTATATATAAAGTCTGGTACAAATCAAACAATGGTTTATAATGTTTTCCATTAAATTTATTACCAGTGAATGGTTTTCAATTTTTCTCTGTAAATATACCCATTTTGCTAGTAGAATATGAAATCGAAAACACATCTGTTTTCTTTACAATTTCTATTTCCCAAAAAAAAACTATACTTTGAAAATTTTCATATTCATGCATTTTCGCAATTGTCTTTTAATATTTTTTTCTAATTGTGTCCAACTAGCTTTGAAAGGTTGCAATCCCAAAAAAAATGTTTCCTTCGAGTTTTTGATTACTGCACAGGGACAATTTGTTTTATTTGTTTACACCCATGCACCAGAACAACATTAGTAACAACAATTCTATGGGGATTTTTTATCTGTAACCATTTAGTCTTGATATCTTTAATCTTGTCACTTTTCCAAACACCCTTTTCTCCAGTTGTTTCCCCATTAAGTTTCTGTTTTCCATTTTTTTTTACAACATTTCGGTTTTTATTTTAATTTGACATCAAATACTCATAATACATTTTTGACCCCTGTGCACCTATCAATTATTTGTATTGCTTTGGGTGTATCTGTATAACAATTCACATTGATTTTTTTTTCTCTATGTCAACCATGTACAAATACCATAAGGCACTGGTTTTAAAACCATTGCAATTGAATCAAAATAGAATATCATTATCATGCTTACTGCATGCAGTTAGAGTTAGATAGGAATGGTAAGTCTTGTTGGATTTCAAAAATAAGGGAATATTTTTTGTGTGAAACAGGTTTTTAACAAATTGTTTGGGTGGCAACAGAGTGTCGGGGATTTAGTAAAAGCTTTTGTAGGTATGTTTTAAACAAAGATTAGTGGATATTTTCATTCAAGGAATGGGGTTGGGACTATAAGAGATAAAGAAAGATATTGATATTTATAGATTGGTTTTAAAACTAATTTTTGCAAAAGAGCAGTATTTGAACCTCCATAGATGTCTATTGTTTCCGTGTTAGCAATTACGCAAGCAAGGTTTAACGTTTTTACCCTTAATAATAATGGTTATAGATACAGTGATAATATTCGAGACAGATTGTGTCCATTTGTTAAAACGAAAATTGAAAATGAAGCCACTTTCTACTAGAATGTTGCATGTACACAAGCTTGAGGGAAAAGTTTTTAAGCAATTGTATAAATGTACCATTACCAGATCTCTCAGAGTAGGCAAATGATGAGTACAATGCTTTTGGTTTGTTCAGATATATCTTTCTTCTAATTAACAAAAAGGAAAACAATGTTTGTCTCAGGCAGTTTATTGAATAAACTGTTATTTTTTTATATGTATTTCAATATACATGAATTTTCCCAAACACAATAGTCCTTTATGTGATTAGGTTATGGTTGATTTGAGATTTGTAATCAGGAAAAGAGGTAAATGTGGTGTTTTTCTTTTCTGTTTTCATCAGTGATAAATCATGTCTTATTTGTGCATTTGCTTCATAAAATGGATATGGAAGAAAAAGTATTGGTACACCCCAAGCCCAGCCAATGTATTGTGGTCCAAGGCCAATGTACATTAAATCATTTCAGTGTTCAGTGTTCAGTGTTCATGTTCAGTGTTTCAGTGTTCAGTGTTCTCTCTCTCTCTCTCTCTCTCTCCTCTCTCTCGTCTCTCTCTGTCTCTCTCTCTCTCTCTCTCTCTCTCTCTCTCTCTCTCTCTTCTCTCTCTCCTTCTTCTCTCTCTTATCAAAACATTATCACATTGTTTTATATTATTCTTATTGTATCCATTATAATCATTGTATTATCCTTTAGTTTCCTTCTGAAATTATTTTGTTGGGATGATTTGTAAAAAATGTTGTAGCTACTTTGGTTTCTCTTAAACTATTAACGCTTTTTCTTTTTTTTATAATCAAAATTTATTTTTATTGTGGCTTCGATTTTCGTTCTTCTTAAAGTGGCATTTTTTTCATCTTATTAGTATAATGTCCTTTTTTCCTTTATGTTTTTGGTACGCAAAGGTTTTAATGTTTAGTACTTTTTATCTTGATGTTTTTTTCCCCTTGAAAAGGGCGGGGGACTGGTTTTTAAAAAAAACACATGATTCTTATCTATTATCCTCCCAATAAAAGAATTTTGCCTTCTCTTTTCTCTCTCCTTTTCTCTCCTTTTCTTCCCCTCTCTCTCTCTCTTCCTTCTCTCTCTCCCCTTCTCTTCTCTTTGTCTCCCCTCTCTCTCTTCTTCTCTCTCTCTTCTCTTTTTCCTTCTTCCCTTTTTGCAAAATGTTATGTCTTTTTTTAACTTATCTTGTAGGAAAAAATGGAAAGGGGGCTGATTTTTTAAAAATTTAATCTTCATACTCTCATGTTTTCTCTTTAATTATTGCGCTTTTTTATTATTCAAATCAAAACCCACATTGATTTTTCTTCTTATATTCGTTTCTGAATGAGTGCCTTTTCATACCATTACCATTATGGTATCTCTGTCTTAATTCTTACCTGCTGTTTTGATACTTGGTTTTCTTGCTCTTGGTATTTGGATCATTGTAATTGTTCTTGTTAAATTGAGTTATCTTTTTTATCTTGTTTATCCCTGAAAAGGGCGGGGACTGGATGTAAAAAAGCACACGAAGTGCTTTTCTATTATCCTCGAATAAAAAAAATTTCCCTTGCTTTGCCTTGTCCCTCCTCCTTTCTTCTTCCTCCTCTTTCATCCCCCCCCTCTCATCCTCCTCTCCCCTTTCTTCCCACTCTCCCCCCTCCCTCTCTCTATCCCTTCCTCCTCCCCCTCCCCCTCCTCCCCCCCCTTTATCCCCTCTCTCTCTCTCTCTTCTCTCTCTCTCTTCCTCTCTCCTCTCTCTCCCCACCTCTCCCTCATACTCTCTTCCTCTCTCCTCTCTCTCTCATTCAAGGACTTTAGGGGAATGGGAGTCGAAACTGATTAAATTCAGAGGAAAAATCCTTTTGAAGGAGATTCGAGCCCTTGGTCAACGGGGGATCACAAGCGCATAAAGACCACCAGGCAATTTTTGTCCCTGTCTCCTTTTGGGGTGTGGGTGGTGTGTGTGTGTTGTGTGGTTTGGTTGGTGTGTGTGTGTGTGGTGTGTGTGTTTTATGGTGTGTGTGTGAGTGTGTGTGTGTGTTGCATGGGAGTGTGAATAAGTGTGTGGGGTGGATGTGGGTGGTGTGTGTGTGTGTGTGCATGGGGAGTGTGAATGAGTGGTTTGTGTGTGTGTGTTTGGTTGTGTATGTGTGTGTGTCATGTGTGTGAGTGTGTGTGCTTGTAAGTGTGTGTAGGCTGGGGGTGGTGGGTGTGTGTGTGTCAATCAATCAACCCAATCAATCAAATTTTTATTTCCAGATGGTACATTGAATAAGCATCATTTGCTTTTTTCTATCAAGCCATTTATCAAAAGAAAAGAAAAAAATCAAAAACAAACAACGAACAAAAAAAAAAACCCCACAAAAAAACCAAAGCAAAAATCCCTAGCAAAAATAAAACCAACAAAAAAGGAAAAGGGGGAAAAAAAAACAAAAAAAACCCAAATAAAAACAACAACAACAAACATTTTCCCCAAACATTAATTAGCTAACATGTTTTTTAAAAACGCCTTAAAAAAAATGTGCCATAGATAATAAAACCAACAACTTTAAACCCGCAAAAACAACCAAAAGAAGAAAAAAAAAAAAATTCCCTCAAAAGTCATACACACACGCGCACCCACACACACAGAACACACACACACACACCACATACACACACACACCCCCACACAACACACGCGCGTGCGCGTGCGCGCTATCCACTTTGACGTTACCATAGGTTTCATAACAAAATTTAAAGTTTTTTAAAGAATTTATATAGTGTTTTAAAAAAAAAACCCCACAAAAAACCCAGCTTATATCTGTTAAATGTAACCAAAAACCATTATTTAAGACTTAAAAAAAAGAATCCTGAAATGTCAATAAGCAATTTATGTCGATTTACAACATCTTATATTAAGGGCATAGGACAATTTTTTAGAAGGAAGATAAGGAAAAAACAACAAACGCAACAATACCTTATAAATAATACCCATCACCACCGAGATGAAAATAAAATATACGCTAAAAAAAATACAATCAAAAAAAGAAAAAACAAAAATAAAAAAACAAAAACAACAAAAAAACACAAAAAACAAACCAACCCCAAAAAAACAAAAAACCAATCCACACTGATTATATATTTGAAGGAAAGAAAAGAAAAAAAAACAACAAAGCAAACAATACCATATGATAATACCCTTCACCACGAGTGGGGATTATAACATAAAATACCCGCACGCCCAACATTAATTTTTAGGGTGTTTTTTTTAAAACCTTAGCGTCAAAAAAAAGCTTATGTCAATTTCAAAGTTTACCAACCAAAATTTAAAAATTTTTAAGAAAAAAGAATCCATGAAATTCGATAAGCAATTTATGTTTAGATTACAATATCTCCATATTCAAATTCATACTTATATTTAAGGAGGAAGAAAAAGAAAGAAAACAAAAAACCAACAACAAAAAGCAACAATACCATTGGTAAAACCCATCTCCACTGAAGGAAAAAAACATATTTCACTAACAAACCCTTCAAACAAAACAAAAAACTAAAAATAACAAACAAAAAATGTGTGTGTGCCCTGGGAGGGTTTGTTGTGTGTGTGGTTTGTGTAGTGTGTGTGTGTGTGTGTGTGGTGGGGGGGTTTTGTGTGTGTGTGGTTTTGTGTGTGTGTGTTGTGGTGTGTGTGTTGTTACTGGGGGTGTGATGTGAGTGGTGTGTTTCATGGAAGTGTTGTTGCATGGGAGGGTGTGTGTGTGTGTGTGTGTGTGTGGTGTGTGTGTGGGTGGTACAGGCAAGCAGGCTTTGGTGCCTCATTTAGATCTTCGCGTGGCTAAAAAAGGCAGCACGGGTTTGTTTTGAAATTTTTAAATGGAGCGGAAAAAAACGAAGTGGCGGGCTTTTGGCTTCTATTGAAAAAAAAGGGCTTGCCTTGCTGTTAAGTGGCTAAAATTTAAGGGCACTGACGACAGGATCTAGGGGTTTAGGAAAAAGTTTACCTCCCTTTTTTTAAAAAAGTCGGAGGTAGTTTGTTTTTGTGTCAGTTTAAGGTCTTCTTTTTCAAACCTGGGATATGATTGACAAATTCCCCTGTGAGAGAGAGAGAGAAGAGAGAGAGAGAGAGAGGGGGAGGGAAGAGGGGAAGAGAGAGAAGAGAGAGGAGAGAGAGAAGAGAGGGGAGGGGGAGAGGGGAAGAGAAAATATAGAGAGGGATTAGAGAATTGAGATGGAGAGAGAAGGGGATAAAAGGGGGGGAATTGAATTGGGGGAATGAAACGAATTTTAAGTAGGAAAATGGAAGAAGGGCCAAAAGGGATCGGGGTTTTTCACCAGGGGCCCATAAAAAACAAAAAACAAACAAACAAAATACCCCAAAAAACCCACCAACAACAAAACCCACTGGCAAACAATCTAAGAAATTTATAACATATAAAAATAGTAAAGCAAATGATAAGTTTAAATTACTTAGTTTTTATATAAACCAACTATCCAACTACATTTCACAATTACAGAAAGACAAAATCTCAATATACACTATTCCAAGTCCAACCCTTTATTTAGTCTTATCCAACTTCAAAACTCTAAATTACAAATTCAAATTATTCTACCTAACAAGACAAAAACACATCCCTCACTATTTCAATGACCAAGCGAGAAACTAAGTTCAAAACAATCAGATTTCCCTCTCTATCTCTCTCTCTCTCTTCCTCTCTCTCTCTTCTTCTCTCTTCCCCTCCCCTTCTCTCTTTCTCTCTCCCTCTCCCTTCCTCTCTCTCTCTGCTCTCTCTCCCCTCCACTAAACCAATCATAAAATAAATAAAAATTTTAAAAGCTCCCTTTTAAAGGAATAAACATACCACCCCAAGACGACATTGTAGTCACAAATAAAATAATTTTGCTCCAACAGAACAACACGCACCCTATACACCATTTAATAGCTTAAGGAAAAAATTTTTTTAAAGATAATTAAAATTTCAATCCACAAAATACACGCGCGCACACGCACACACACACGCACACGCGCACACACAACACGCACACGCAAATACAATAAATGAAATACAAAGAAAAAACAAAAAACAAAAAAAAAATCCAAGACCTTATCTATGCAATACAATATTCTACATACATAACACAATGCAACCCTTCAATGATATAATAGCAAGAAGTGGAAGTACAAAAAATCAAAATGCCCACCAAACACCACACACACACCACACACACACCCCTCACACACCCCAACACACAACCACACACACACACACACACACACACACACAACAACACATACGACACAAACAAAGCACAATAAAGGCCAGATAGTTGGAAATAACAACGGCAATGAACAAATAAGTATATGAATATATGCTTTGGTCTTTACGAAAGACAATATATAAATTTTTTTCAGAACATTTCAAATAAATATTTTTGATAAGCTTTTTTGAATGAAGACAGACTAGATTTCTGTTTTATTTTATCTGGAATTTCTCCCTTTTTTTGCTACCTGAATAGATGAGGGATGTCTTGAAAAAGATCCGTTCTTGGACGGGGGGATACAAAAAAGGGACTCTTGCCCCAATATTTTCTTCAAAAAATCTTTCAGAAAGATATTCTGGGCAAGATTTTTTTATAATTTTGTACATAAAAACACCTTTTGTTAAAGCGAATCGTAATTTGAAAGGAAAAAATTTAAGTTTTTGTAATCTGTATCTTCCAAAGATGTTGATTTTAAGGAGTACAATTTTTAAATGAACGTCTATAAAAACTCTCTAGTCGCTTAAGGCAATTTTTTATGCTAAGTCCCAACAGTAGAGGCATCAAATCTAAATCTGGTTGTTTTGTAGAAGAATAAAAAAATAACTTCCGAGTATGTTGATCAGCAAATGTTTTATTCTTTTAGCTGAAAAAATTTTTTGGGCTAGCTTTTTAGACAAAATAGAAAACATGACTTGACCAAGACAGATGATTATCAATATTTAAACCAAGCAATTTAATGGGGGGAGGAAGAGAGAGAAAGAGAGAGAAGAGAGAGAGGAAGAGAGAGAAAAGAGAAGAGAGAGGAGAGAGAGAGAGGGGGGAGAGAGGGGAAAAGAGGAATAGAGAGAGAGATAGAGAGAGAGAGAGAGAGAGTGAGAAGAGAGAGAGGAAGGAAGGTAGGAAGGAAGGGGTGGAAGGTAGGAAAATCTTATTAAGAGTAAATATGGTGGATGAAATAATTTTAGGTAAGAGTTTTTTTTCAAAGGGTAACAGCAACCCCCCCCTCCCCCCACAAACCAGCACACCCAGTTCAACCTACATTTTTAAATGCATAATCTCTAAACTGGACACATTATAATAATTTCTGCAGAAGACAAAGGTAGGTGTGTGTTGTGTGGGTTTTTTTTTGTTGTGGGGGTGTGTGTGGTGTGTGTGTGTGTGTGTGTGTGGTGTGTGGGGGGGTGTTTTTGGGCCATGAGCATAAGATCGATTTTTGGTATTAGAATTATAAGTCCCAAAAAAAATGCCTTACAGCCTAAAAATTCCTTTTGTGTTCTGTTATACGATATCGAAAATTAAGGCATTTTATTTATCTTAGACTGAAGTTTATTGTTGAATGCATGCAAACCTGTGAATATGTGTGTGTGTGTGTGTGTGTGTGTGTGTGTGTGTGTGTTGTGTGTGTGTTTTTGTGTGTGTTTGGCGGGCCACCTGGGCACCAAAAAAATAGGACACCAATCACACTCAAAGAGGATTTGAAAAAAAATAGGCCTATTACAGTCTCAACAAACAGCAAGAATGTTTAGATTCACACCAATACCCCAGCAGAAAACCCACACTTTCAAAACACGTTGGAGTCCCCAAGGGAGCCACTGTGTGCAGGGGGGGGGGGGGGGGGGGGGGGG
>JASPKP010001903.1:10000-25700 GCA_030674155.1 Stramonita haemastoma | reverse complement strand
TTTGATTACGTACACTTACCAGCTGTCCTACCGACAAACTAGCTTTCTTAGGATTTGGGGACTCTCTTGTCGCCACAAATCCAGCGCCACACCTATCCAAGATGGTGGGACAGAGTGTATGCATACAGTACGATATTGTCTTGATGCCGTGGAATCTTTTACCCGGCAATAGTGGAGGTACGACACGGCCGAAAACGGCTCTTTGGGTGGCATCAGTGCTCGAAACGGCACCTTTTTCGGGCCGGTGATGGGTATGCATGCGCGCATGCGCGCTCACGCTGGTGTTTGTCAGTGTTTTCGTTTGTATGCCCGCATGTGGAGGCGACCCACCACTTTGCCTTGGTGCATCATATTGCTGTACATTGTCGTTTTTATTGTGTGCAATGCTTGTTTTTTTGTCGCCTACACTTACCGGCTTTCCTTCCGACAAACTAGCTTTCTTAGCTCTTCGGGGCTCTCTTGTCACTACAAATCCGGCGCCACACCTATCCAAGATGGTGAGACAGAGTGTATGGAAATAGTACGATATTGTCTTGGTGCTGTGGGGTCTTTTACCGGGTAAAAGTGGGTGTACGACAGGGCTGAAAATGGCTCTTTGGCTGGCAACTGTGCTCAAAACGACACTTTTTTCGAACGGGGGGTGGGTATGTATGCGCGCTTGTGCGCGCGCGCTGGTGTTTGTCAGTGTGTTCGTTTGTGTGCGCCCATGTGGCAGGGACCGTCTACTTTGCCCTGGTGCATCATATTGCTGTATATTGTCATTCTTCTTGTGTGGAATGCATGTTATTTGTCGCGTACACTTACTGGCTTTCCTTCCGACAAACTAGCTTTCTTAGCTCTTCGGGGCTCTCTTGTCGCCACAAATCCGGCGCCACACCTATCCAAGATGGTGGGACAGAGTGTATGCATACAGTACAGTTCGGTCTTGGTGCCGTGGGGTCTTTTACCGGGCAAAAGTGGGGGTACGACGGGGCTGAAAACGGCTCTTTGACTGGCACCTGTGCACAAAACGGCATCTTGTTCCGGAGGGGGTGAGTATGCATGCGCGCCTGCGCGCGCGCTGGTATTTGTCAGTGTGTTCGTTTGTGTGCGCACATGTGGAGGGGACCCTCCACTTTACCCTGGTGCATCATATTGCTGTATATTGTCATTCTTCTTGTGTGCAATGCTTGTTTGTTTGTCGCCTACACTTACCGGCTTTCCTTCCGACAACCCAGTTTTCTTAGCTTTTTGGGGGCTCCTTTGTCGCCACAAATCTTCTGCCTCACATATCCAAGATGGTGGGACAGAGTGTATGCATACAGTACGATACTGTCTTGGTGCCGTGGGGTCTTTTACCGGGCAAAAGTTGGGGTACGACGGGGCCGAAAACGGCTCATTGGCTGGCATCTGTTCTCAAAACGGCACCTTTTTCCGGCCGGGGGTTGGTATTCATGCGCGCATGCGTGCGCGCTGGTGTTTTTCAGTGTGTTCCTTTGGGTGTGCGCTTGTGGCGGGGACCCTCCACTTTGCCCTGGTGCATCATATTGCTGTATATTGTCATTCTTCTTGTGTGCAATGCTTGTTTTTTGTGGCGTACACTTACCAGCTTTCCTTCCGACAAACTAGCTTTCTTAGCTCTTCGGGGCTTTCGTGTTGCATCAAATCCGGCGCCACACCTATGCAAGATGGTGGGAGAGTGTGTATGCATACACTACGATACTTTCGTGGTGCCGAGGGGTCTTTTACCATGCCAAAGTGGGGGTCAGACGGGGCTGAAAACGGCTCTTTTGGTGTCATCTTTGCTTAAAACAGAACCTTTTTCTGGAGGGGGGTGGGTATCCTTGCACGCACGCGAGCGCGCGCTGGTGTTTGTCAGTGCGTTTGTTTGCGTGCGCGCGTGTGGCGGGGCCCCTCCACTTTGCCCTGGTGCATCATATTGCTGTATACTGTCATTATTCCTGGCCGTAAAGCTTTTTTTTGTCACGTACACTTACCAGCTTTCCTTAAAAAAAACTAGCTTTCTTAGCTCTTGGGGGCCCTCGTGTCGCCACAAATCCGGCGCCACACCTATGCAAGATGGTGAGAGAGAGAGAGTGTATACATACGCTACGATACTGTCGTTGTGCCATGGGGCCTTTTACCGTGCCAAAGTAGGGGTCCGACGGGGCTAAAAAGGGCTCTTTGGGTGGCATCTTTGCTCAAAACGGCACCTTTTTCTGGAGTGGTGTGGGTATGCTTGTGCGCACGTGCGCGCGGGTTGGTGTTCTTCAGTGCGTTTGTTTGCGTGCGCACGTGTGGCGGGGCCCCTCCACTTTGCCCTGGTGCATCATATTGCTGTATACTGTCATTATTCTTGGCCGCAAAGCTTGTTTTTTGTCCCGCACACTTACCCGCTTTCCTTCCGACTAACTAGCTTTCTTAGCTCTTGGGGGCTCTCGTGTCGCCACAAATCTGGCGCCACACCTATGCAAGATGGTGGGAGAGAGTGTATGCATACACTACGATACTGTCGTGGTGCCGTGGGGTCTTTTACCGTGCAAAAGTGGGGGTCCGACGGGGCTGAAAACGACTCTTTGGGTGGCATCTTTGCTCAAAACGGCAGCTTTTTTTCTGGAGGGGAGTGGGTATGCTTGCGCGCACGTGTGCGGGCGCTGGTGTTTGTCAATCTGTTCGTTTGTGTGCTCGCGTGTGGCAGGGACCCTCCACTTTGCCCTGGTGCATCATATTGCTGTATACTGTCATTATTCTTGGCTGCAAAGCTTGTTTTTAGTCTCGTACACTTACCAGCTTTCCTTCCCAAAAAACTAGCTTTTTTAGCTCTTTGGGGCCCTCGTGTCGCTAATGATAATATCATACAATATGGCGTACCATAAGAAAGTGTAGGGTCTCTGCCACACGCACAAACACAAAAAATCGCACACTTATACACCAGCGACCGCACGCACGCGCGCACGCGTACATACCCGCCCATGCATAAGCATAGGGCCCGTTTCCGAAAGATGAGACGAAAACGCCCGTTTCGGGCCCTTGCTCCCCGCACTTTTTCACAGTTACAGAGCCCAAGGCAGCAAGAGCGTGCTCTGCAGTATGCAGACAGTCTTTCCAACCATTTTGCAGATGTGTGGCACTGAAATTATGGTGACACCACCGCCCCGAAGAGGGCAACCCCGCTTGCAAATAGGCAACTTTAGCCGACAGAAACATGGTACAGGGCAACCATTAATGACCCCACCAACACACATCAAATGATAATATCATACACTATGATGCACCATAAGAAAGTGTAGGGTCTCTGCCACACGCACAAACAAAAAAAATCGCACACATATACACCAGCGACCGCACGCACGTGCACACGTGTACACACCCGCCCAAACATAAGCATAGAGCCCGTTTCCGAAAGATGTGACGAAAACGCCCGGTTCGGGCCCATGACCCCCGTTCTTTTGCACAGTTACACAGCCCACGGCAGCAGGAGCGTGCTATGCAGTACGCAGAAGGTCTTTCCAACTATTTTGCAGGTGTGTGGAACTGGAATTGTGTCGACACAACCGCCTCGAAGAGGACAACCACGCTTGCACATAGGCAACTTTAGCCGACAGAAACATGGTACAGTGCAACCATTAATGACCCCTACAACAAACCTCCAATGAGAATATCATACAATATCATGCACCATAAGAAAATGGAGGGTCTCTGCCACACGTACAAACATAAAAAAAATCGCACAAATATACACCAGCGACCGCACGCACGCGTGAACGCGTACACACCCGCCCATGCATAAACATAGGGCCTGTTTCCGAAATATGTGACGAAAACGATCGTTTCGGGCAACGGGCGCGCCGCACTTTTGCACAATTAAAGAGCCCATGGCAGCAACAGCGTGCTCTGCAGTAAGCACTGTACCATGTTTCTAAGCAACCAACTTGACTCTGTACAGACGGGGTGGCCATCTACGGTGCCGTGGTATCGCCACAATTCCAGTGCCACACACATGGGAAACGGTTGTCAAGTTTGTCAGCATAGTGTAGAAGACGGTCTTGGTGCCGTGGGCTCTGTAACCGCGGAAAAGTTCGGGCGGCAAGGGCCGGAAAACGGCGTTTGCGTCTGTTTGTTGTCAATGCTTCTTTAGCCTTATTCATGGGAGGGTGTGTATGCATGCGCGCGTGCGTGCGTTGGCTGGTGTTTGTGTGTGCGGTTTTTTGTGTTGTGCGTGTGGAGGAGACCCTGCAGATTGCCCAGGTGCCTGATATTGTAGGATATTATTATTGGATGAGTGTTGTAGGGGTGGTTTTTGCGTACACTGTACCATGTTTCTTGGCCACCAACTTGGCTCTGTACAGGCGGGGTTGCCATCTTCGGGGCCGTGGTGTCGCCACAATTCCAGTGACACACACATAGGAAACGGCGGTCAAGTTTGTCTGCATAGTGTAGAAGACGGTCTTGGTGCCGTGGGCTCTGTAACCGCGGAAAAGTTCGGGCGGCAAGGGCCGGAAAACGGCGTTTCCGTCTGTTTGTTGTCAATGCTTCTTTAGCTTTATTCATGGGAGGGTGTGTATGCATGCGCGCGTGCGTGCGTTGGCTGGTGTTTGTGTGTGCGGTTTTTTGTGTTTGTGCGTGTGGTGGAGACCCTGCAGATTGCCCTGGTGCGTGATATTGTAGGATATTATTATTGGATGTGTCTGGTAGGGGTGGTTTTTGCGTACACTGTACCATGTTTCTTGGCCACCAACTTGGCTGTGTACAGGCGGGGTTGCCATCTTCGGGACCGTGGTGTCGCCACAATTCCAGTGCCACACACATGGGAAACGGCGGTCAAGTTTGTCTGCATAGTGTAGAAGACGGTCTTGGTGCCGCGGGCTCTGTAACCGCGGAAAAGTTCGGGCGGCAAGGGCCGGAAAACGGCGTTTGCGTCTGTTTGTTGTCAATGCTTCTTTAGCCTTATTCATGGGAGGGTGTGTATGCATGCGCGCGTGCGTGCGTTGTCTGGTGTTTGTGTGTACGGTTTTTTGTGTTTGTGCGTGTGGAGGAGACCCTGCAGATTGCCCTGGTGCCTGATATTGTAGGATATTATTATTGGATGTGTCTGGTAGGGGTGGTTTTTGCCTACACTGTACCATGTTTCTTGGCCACCAACTTGGCTCTGTACAGGCGGGGTTGCCATCTTCGGGGCCCTGGTGTCGCCACAATTCCAGTGCCACACACATGGGAAACGGTTGTCAAGTTTGTCTGCATAGTGTAGGAGACGGTCTTGGTGCCGTGGGCTCTTTAACCGCGGAAAAGTTCGGGCGGCAAGGGCCGGAAAACGGCGTTTTACGTCTTTTTGTTGTCAATGCTTCTTTAGCCTTATTCATGGGAGGGTGTGTATGCATGCGCGCGTGCGTGCGTTGGCTGGTGTTTGTGTGTGTGCGGTTTTTTTGTGTTTGTGCGTGTGGAGGAGACCCTGCAGATTGCCCTGGTGCCTGATATTGTAGGATATTATTATTGGATGTGTCTGGTAGGGGTGGTTTTTGCCTACACTGTACCATGTTTCTTGGCCACCAACTTGGCTCTGTACAGGCGGGGTTGCCATCTTCGGGGCCCTGGTGTCGCCACAATTCCAGTGCCACACACATGGGAAACGGTTGTCAAGTTTGTCTGCATAGTGTAGGAGACGGTCTTGGTGCCGTGGGCTCTTTAACCGCGGAAAAGTTCGGGCGGCAAGGGCCGGAAAACGGCGTTTTACGTCTTTTGTTGTCAATGCTTCTTTAGCCTTATTCATGGGAGGGTGTGTATGCATGCGCGCGTGCGTGCGTTGGCTGGTGTTTGTGTGTGCGGTTTTTTTGTGTTTGTGCGTGTGGAGGAGCCCCTGCAGATTGCCTGGTGCCTGATATTGTAGGATATTATTATTGGATGTGTCTGGTAGGGGTGGTTTTTGCCTACACTGTACCATGTTTCTTGGCCACCACTTGGCTCTGTACAGGCGGGGTTGCCATCTTCGGGGCCCTGTGTCGCCACAATTCCAGTGCCACACACATGGGAAACGGTTGTCAAGTTTGTCTGCATAGTGTAGGAGACGGTCTTGGTGCCGTGGGCTCTTTAACCGCGGAAAAGTTCGGGCGGCAAGGGCCGGAAAACGGCGTTTTACGTCTTTTTGTTGTCAATGCTTCTTTAGCCTTATTCATGGGAGGGTGTGTATGCATGCGCGCGTGCGTGCGTTGGCTGGTGTTTGTGTGTGCGGTTTTTTTTGTGTTTGTGCGTGTGGAGGAGACCCTGCAGATTGCCCTGGTGCCTGATATTGTAGGATATTATTATTGGATGTGTCTGGTAGGGGTGGTTTTTGCCTACACTGTACCATGTTTCTGGCCACCAACTTGGCTCTGTACAGGCGGGGTTGCCATCTTCGGGGCCCTGGTGTCGCCACAATTCCAGTGCCACACACATGGGAAAACGGTTGTCAAGTTTGTCTGCATAGTGTAGGAGACGGTCTTGGTGCCGTGGGCTCTTTAACCGCGGAAAAGTTCGGGCGGCAAGGGCCGGAAAACGGCGTTTTACGTCTTTTTGTTGTCAATGCTTCTTTAGCCTTATTCATGGGAGGGTGTGTATGCATGCGCGCGTGCGTGCGTTGGCTGGTGTTTGTGTGTGCGGTTTTTTTTGTGTTTGTGCGTGTGGAGGAGACCCTGCAGATTGCCCTGGTGCCTGATATTGTAGGATATTATTATTGGATGTGTCTGGTAGGGGTGGTTTTTGCCTACACTGTACCATGTTTCTTGGCCACCAACTTGGCTCTGTACAGGCGGGGTTGCCATCTTCGGGGCCTGGTGTCGCCACAATTCCAGTGCCACACACATGGGAAACGGTTGTCAAGTTTGTCTGCATAGTGTAGGAGACGGTCTTGGTGCCGTGGGCTCTTTAACCGCGGAAAAGTTCGGGCGGCAAGGGCCGGAAAACGGCGTTTTACGTCTTTTTGTTGTCAATGCTTCTTTAGCCTTATTCATGGAGGGTGTGTATGCATGCGCGCGTGCGTGCGTTGGCTGGTGTTTGTGTGTGCGGTTTTTTGTGTTTGTGCGTGTGGAGGAGACCCTGCAGATTGCCCTGGTGCCTGATATTGTAGGATATTATTATTGGATGTGTCTGGTAGGGGTGGTTTTTGCCTACACTGTACCATGTTTCTTGGCCACCAACTTGGCTCTGTACAGGCGGGGTTGCCATCTTCGGGGCCCTGGTGTCGCCACAATTCCAGTGCCACACACATGGGAAACGGTTGTCAAGTTTGTCTGCATAGTGTAGGAGACGGTCTTGGTGCCGTGGGCTCTTTAACCGCGGAAAAGTTCGGGCGGCAAGGGCCGGAAAACGGCGTTTTACGTCTTTTTGTTGTCAATGCTTCTTTAGCCTTATTCATGGGAGGGTGTGTATGCATGCGCGCGTGCGTGCGTTGGCTGGTGTTTGTGTGTGCGGTTTTTTTGTGTTTTGTGCGTGTGGAGGAGACCCTGCAGATTGCCCTGGTGCCTGATATTGTAGGATATTATTATTGGATGTGTCTGGTAGGGGTGGTTTTTGCCTACACTGTACCATGTTTCTTGGCCACCAACTTGGCTCTGTACAGGCGGGGTTGCCATCTTCGGGGCCCTGGTGTCGCCACAATTCCAGTGCCACACACATGGGAAACGGTTGTCAAGTTTGTCTGCATAGTGTAGGAGACGGTCTTGGTGCCGTGGGCTCTTTAACCGCGGAAAAGTTCGGGCGGCAAGGGCCGGAAAACGGCGTTTTACGTCTTTTTGTTGTCAATGCTTCTTTAGCCTTATTCATGGGAGGGTGTGTATGCATGCGCGCGTGCGTGCGTTGGCTGGTGTTTGTGTGTGCGGTTTTTTTGTGTTTGTGCGTGTGGAGGAGACCCTGCAGATTGCCCTGGTGCCTGATATTGTAGGATATTATTATTGGATGTGTCTGGTAGGGGTGGTTTTTGCCTACACTGTACCATGTTTCTTGGCCACCAACTTGGCTCTGTACAGGCGGGGTTGCCATCTTCGGGGCCCTGGTGTCGCCACAATTCCAGTGCCACACACATGGGAAACGGTTGTCAAGTTTGTCTGCATAGTGTAGGAGACGGTCTTGGTGCCGTGGGCTCTTTAACCGCGGAAAAGTTCGGGCGGCAAGGGCCGGAAAACGGCGTTTTACGTCTTTTTGTTGTCAATGCTTCTTTAGCCTTATTCATGGGAGGGTGTGTATGCATGCGCGCGTGCGTGCGTTGGCTGGTGTTTGTGTGTGCGGTTTTTTTTGTGTTTGTGCGTGTGGAGGAGACCCTGCAGATTGCCCTGGTGCCTGATAATTGTAGGATATTATTATTGGATGTGTCTGGTAGGGGTGGTTTTTGCCTACACTGTACCATGTTTCTTGGCCACCAACTTGGCTCTGTACAGGCGGGTGTTGCCATCTTCGGGGCCCTGGTGTCGCACACAATTCCAGTGCCACACACATGGGAAACGGTTGTCAAGTTTGTCTGCATAGTGTAGGAGACGGTCTTGGTGCCGTGGGCTCTTTAACCGCGGAAAAGTTCGGGCGGCAAGGCCGGAAAACGGCGTTTTACGTCTTTTTTGTTGTCAATGCTTCTTTAGCCTTATTCATGGGAGGGTGTTGTATGCATGCGCGCGTGCGTGCGTTGGCTGGTGTTGTGTGTGTTGCGGTTTTTTTTGTGTTTGTGCGTGTGTGGAGGAGACCCTGCAGATTGCCCTGGTGCCTGATATTGTGGATATTATTATTGGATGTGTCTGGTAGGGGTGGTTTTTGCCTACACTGTACCATGTTTCTTGGCCACCAACTTGGCTCTGTACAGGCGGGGTTGCCATCTTCGGGGCCCTGGTGTCGCCACAATTCCAGTGCCACACACATGGGAAACGGTTGTCAAGTTTGTCTGCATAGTGTAGGAGACGGTCTTGGTGCCGTGGGCTCTTTAACCGCGGAAAAGTTCGGGCGGCAAGGGCCGGAAAACGGCGTTTTACGTCTTTTTGTTGTCAATGCTTCTTTAGCCTTATTCATGGGAGGGTGTGTATGCATGCGCGCGTGCGTGCGTTGGCTGGTGTTTGTGTGTGCGGTTTTTTTGTGTTTGTGCGTGTGGAGGAGACCCTGCAGATTGCCCTGGTGCCTGATATTGTAGGATATTATTATTGGATGTGTCTGGTAGGGGTGGTTTTTGCCTACACTGTACCATGTTTCTTGGCCACCAACTTGGCTGTGTACAGGCGGGGTTGCCATCTTCGGGGCCCTGGTGTCGCCACAATTCCAGTGCCACACACATGGGAAACGGTTGTCAAGTTTGTCTGCATAGTGTAGGAGACGGTCTTGGTGCCGTGGGCTCTTTAACCGCGGAAAAGTTCGGGCGGCAAGGGCCGGAAAACGGCGTTTTACGTCTTTTTCTTGTCAATGCTTCTTTAGCCTTATTCATGGGAGGGTGTGTATGCATGCGCGCGTGCGTGCGTTGGCTGGTGTTTGTGTGTGCGGTTTTTTGTGTTTGTGCGTGTGGAGGAGACCCTGCAGATTGCCCTGGTGCCTGATATTGTAGGATATTATTATTGGATGTGTCTTGTGGGGGTGGTTTTTGCCTACACTGTACCATGTTTCTTGGCCACCAACTTGGCTGTGTACAGGCGGGGTTGCCATCTTCGGGGCCCTGGTGTCGCCACAATTCCAGTGCCACCACATGGGAAACGGTTGTCAAGTTTGTCTGCATAGTGTAGAAGACGGTCTTGGTGCCGTGGGCTCTTTAACCGCGGAAAAGTTCGGGCGGCAAGGGCCGGAAAACGGCGTTTTACGTCTTTTTGTTGTCAATGCTTCTTTAGCCTTATTCATGGGAGGGTGTGTATGCATGCGCGCGTGCGTGCGTTGGCTGGTGTTTGTGTGTGCGGTTTTTTGTGTTTGTGCGTGTGGAGGAGACCCTGCAGATTGCCCTGGTGCCTGATATTGTAGGATATTATTATTGGATGTGTCTTGTGGGGGTCGTTTTTGACTACACTGTACCATGTTTCTTGGCCACCAACTTGGCTGTGTACAGGCGGGGTTGCCATCTTCGGGGCCCTGGTGTCGCCACAATTCCAGTGCCACACACATGGGAAACGGTTGTCAAGTTTGTCTGCATAGTGTAGAAGACGGTCTTGGTGCCGTGGGCTCTTTAACCGCGGAAAAGTTCGGGCGGCAAGGGCCGGAAAACGGCGTTTTACGTCTTTTTGTTGTCAATGCTTCTTTAGCCTTATTCATGGGAGGGTGTGTATGCATGCGCGCGTGCGTGCGTTGGCTGGTGTTTGTGTGTGCGGTTTTTTGTGTTTGTGCGTGTGGAGGAGACCCTGCAGATTGCCCTGGTGCCTGATATTGTAGGATATTATTATTGGATGTGTCTTGTGGGGGTCGTTTTTGCCTACACTGTACCATGTTTCTTGGCCACCAACTTGGCTGTGTACAGGCGGGGTTGCCATCTTCGGGGCCCTGGTGTCGCCACAATTCCAGTGCCACACACATGGGAAACGGTTGTCAAGTTTGTCTGCATAGTGTAGGAGACGGTCTTGGTGCCGTGGGCTCTTTAACCGCGGAAAAGTTCGGGCGGCAAGGGCCGGAAAACGGCGTTTTACGTCTTTTTCTTGTCAATGCTTCTTTAGCCTTATTCATGGGAGGGTGTGTATGCATGCGCGCGTGCGTGCGTTGGCTGGTGTTTGTGTGTGCGGTTTTTTGTGTTTGTGCGTGTGGAGGAGACCCTGCAGATTGCCCTGGTGCCTGATATTGTAGGATATTATTATTGGATGTGTCTTGTGGGGGTCGTTTTTGCCTACACTGTACCATGTTTCTTGGCCACCAACTTGGCTGTGTACAGGCGGGGTTGCCATCTTCGGGGCCCTGGTGTCGCCACAATTCCAGTGCCACACACATGGGAAACGGTTGTCAAGTTTGTCTGCATAGTGTAGAAGACGGTCTTGGTGCCGTGGGCTCTTTAACCGCGGAAAAGTTCGGGCGGCAAGGGCCGGAAAACGGCGTTTTACGTCTTTTTGTTGTCAATGCTTCTTTAGCCTTATTCATGGGAGGGTGTGTATGCATGCGCGCGTGCGTGCGTTGGCTGGTGTTTGTGTGTGCGGTTTTTTGTGTTTGTGCGTGTGGAGGAGACCCTGCAGATTGCCCTGGTGCCTGATATTGTAGGATATTATTATTGGATGTGTCTTGTGGGGGTCGTTTTTGCCTACACTGTACCATGTTTCTTGGCCACCAACTTGGCTGTGTACAGGCGGGGTTGCCATCTTCGGGGCCCTGGTGTCGCCACAATTCCAGTGCCACACACATGGGAAACGGTTGTCAAGTTTGTCTGCATAGTGTAGAAGACGGTCTTGGTGCCGTGGGCTCTTTAACCGCGGAAAAGTTCGGGCGGCAAGGGCCGGGAAAACGGCGTTTTTACGTCTTTTTGTTGTCAATGCTTCTTTAGCCTTATTCATGGGAGGGTGTGTATGCATGCGCGCGTGCGTGCGTTGGCTGGTGTTTGTGTGTGCGGTTTTTTGTGTTTGTGCGTGTGGAGGAGACCCTGCAGATTGCCCTGGTGCCTGATATTGTAGGATATTATTATTGGATGTGTCTTGTAGGGGTCGTTTTTGTAGGTTGTGGCACTGGAATTTCGAAGATTGCAACCCCTTTTTTCACATAGAGAAGTCTGTTTCAAAGAAACAGGGTACAGAGTAGTCAATAATGACCCCTACAACACACATTAAACAATAATATCATACAACATGATGGACTAAAAGCATTTTTCGGTCTCTGCCACAGGCACATACACAAAACATCGCACACAGAAACAGCAGGGAATGCATGGAGGCGTTCAGGCATACGCCCCCCCCCCCCCTCCCCCTCTATGAATAAGCTAAAGACACAGTTCAAAAGATGTGACAAAACACCCAGGCACAGACCCACACACACTAGCTAACTGCTGTAGTGAAGTATCCAGCAATCAGATTAGCCCATCACCAACACACAATTGCCACTGTATATAAAAGCTTTTTCTTGCAACCTGCTCTGCCCTTATAAACCTATCTAAAAGCGCGCGAAATCCCCAACCCTTGCCCTTCCCCTCTCCTGGCCACCATGTTTTCAGTGTATTTGCTCTGGCTTGCTACCATCAGTAGTAATAAGAAGCCACCTCTATCCCCCTCTCCTAGAGACTCAGCAGTGTTTTGAAAATGTGTGGTTTGCTGTTTGGGTACTATTGACTTGTGAATGTAAACATTCTTGCCCTTGGTCAGACAGTAAGTACTTTTTGTTTGTGTTTAGGTTTGGTGTATATTTGTTTTAGTGTCCAACCTGGCCCTTCAAACACACACACACACACACGCACACACAACACACACACACACACACACACACACACACACACACACACACACACACATTCACAGGTTTGCATGAATGTCAATAAACTTCATTCTAAGGAACTATAATTATGCCTTGAATTTTGAATAAGATCATGTAAGGGAACACAAGAAGAATCTATTATCTCTAAGGCACATATTTTGGGATATATATATATTCTAATACCTTAATCTTTTGACTTTGGTCATAAAAATCACGTTCATAACCATATCATTCTCTCTCTCTCTCTCTCTCTCTCTCTCTCTCTCTCTCTCTCTCTCTCTCTCTCTCTCTCTCTCTCTCTCTCTCTCTCTCTCTCTCTCTCTCTCTCTCTCTCTCTCTCTCTCTCTCTCTCTCTCTCTCTCTCTCTCTCTCTCTCTCTCTCAGCACATCGATGACAGATTGAGCACATGATTCGTGAGACTCCCTGGCAGCCTGTTGAGGTATGCCAAACAATCTCAGGTTGTCTCTTCTTGAAAAATCTTCCAGTTAATTTTTCCCCCTTTTATCCAAACGTATGATTTATATCACATGTACAACTTTTGACAGATGGTGGTGGATTGATGTTTTCAGTTGTTTATTCATCTAGTTCTCTTGTTTGCTCCTTACCTATTAACACTTTTCTATTCTTCCATAATCAAAATATTTTTATTGTGACTTCTGATTTTTGTCTTCTGATCGAGTGCATTTTTATTACCTTATCATATATAGTGTCCTTATTCTTGTGTGTTGTTTGGTACTGCGTAAAATTTTATTGTTTAGTATCTTTTCAACTTGATGTATCCCTGTAAAGGGCGGGGACTGGATGTAAAAATGCACATGAGTGCTTATCTATTGTCCTTGAATAAAAGACTTCGCCTTGCCTTGCCTTGCCTTGCCTTGCCTTGCCTTGCCTTGTCTCTCTCTCTCTCTCTCTCTCTCTCTCTCTCTCTCTCTCTCTCTCTCTCTCTCTCTCTCTCTCTCTCTCTCTCTCTCTCTCTCTCTCTCTCTCACTCTCTCTCTCTCTCTCTCTCTCTCTCTCTCACACACACACACACACACACACACACACACACACACACACACACACACACACACACACACACACACATTCCTAACTCCTATCGTCAGTGTCCTAAATTTAGCCACCTGTCCCAGCAACGCAGTTTCTTGTTTAAATAGAAGTGTGAGCCCGCCACTTCATTTTTTCCGCTCAATTTGAATTAAAAAAAAAAAACCGTGCTGCTTTTGTAGCCACACTGATAGATCTAAATGAGGTCACCAGCCTGCATGCTAGTGCTCGCGTGCGCACGCCCGCACGCGCACGCACACACACACAAACAACACACACACACACACACACACACACACACACACACACACACACACACACACTCCCATGCCCAAATACACACACACACACTTCCATGCACACACACACACACACACACACACACACACACACACACACACACACACACACACACACACACACACACACACACACACACACTACATTGGATAAATGCATTCTATTGAAATGTACAACCAATATGCTTCCTATATAAGAAAAAGGCTGACAGATTTCCTTTTTTTTTAAAAGATACCTCCTCCTTAGATAACAAAAGACATTGAATCTGATTTAAACTTTAGAAATTATCGGAAAACCCATGATATAAATGAAGAATTGATGATACAAAGGAATACAGCCAATTTTCTTACAGGCAGATCAAAGCCTATTTACTTTGAACAGTTAATGCACATCCAAGATAATCAAAGATTTCAAAATTAACAAGGATAGACTTAACCACTCACTAATAATTTCCAAGACCAAGAAATACCCTGTACAAATCGAGCTTCTTGTATTCAGGTAGTGACTGTGGAAAATTTTTCTAAAACATTTGAACCATCAAAAGCAAAGGTAAGTTAAAAAGGCATGTAAAAATATATTTCAGAGAACTTTTAATCAGTCTTTATATTACGACTTGTAACATTGTGCATTTATCTGTTTTAGGCATCATCGTCTTGGCTTTTACTTGGATATCTTTATAATGGGGTTTATTTTTGTAAATAATCCATAATAATGTTGCATGTAGCTTGTCTGCACAGGGTGTGGAGATGAAGGTGCCACTAACGTCATTATTGGCACTATAAATGTTTTATGACTGAAGCTTATACTCATATGTATTGATACATCATATCTATGAGTACTCTGATCTGCTGATGTGGTGATATGATTTTTGACCCCGGCAGGCTACCGTTTTTTGTAGGTGATTTTCTTTCCGTTTCATACAATGCTATATTTGCGATTTTCAGATTTTAAGAAAAATAATATGTCATCCAAGACTTGGAGTCCTTTTCTTAAACTGATCAAGGGGACAATCTGTGATGAATTCCTCCTTGAAAATCCATGAAACTGAAGGCTTGTCTATCGAAAGTATTCTTTTTTTTATTAAATAATAATAAACTAAAGATTTTTTTGGTAAAATATGAATAATGGTTCAAATATGTGTAAATGCGTGGATGTTACACACACAGACTTGCAGAATACAAAGAATTCAAAGGAAGAGCAGATTTGACAGATTGTTAAAACTCGGGTTGCTACGAAACAGATACAAGGTAAAAAAAATTCCACCCGACCCATGCCTAATACTTAGGCCTAAATGAAATCTAAGCTTAGTGCTGATTTTGTAAAACGACGTAATCAAGACAAGTGAACATTGTATTTTCGTTTCTGCATAGGGATATTTCGTCTCGATATATATATATATATATATATATATATATATATATATATATATATATATATATATATATATATATATATATATATATATATATATATATATATGATGTGTGATCCGGCACACACACACACACACACACACACATATATATATATATATATATATATATATTATATATATATATATATATATATATATATATTATATATATATATATATATATATTAAATGTGTGTGTGTGTGTGTGTGTGTGTGTGTGTGTGTGTGTGTGTGTGTGTGTGTTGTGTGTGTGTGTGTGTGTGTGTGTGTGTGTGTGTGTGTGCTAGTTTGGCGACATTTGGGGCTTCCCCGAAGACTTGACAACCAGTTTCCTCCATTCCTCTCTATGTTCTGCCTTTCTTAAGGTTTTCTTGAGCTTTAGGGCTGTCCATTCGCTGATGTTGTCCTCTCGTCTCTTCCATGGTCTGCCTTTTTTTCTTCCTTCCTGAACAGTGCCTTGCAGTGTTGTTTTGCAAGTTCTTTTTAAAAAATTATCTTGGCCTGCTCTTACCTTTTAAATCTACACTTCTTTGTGATTGTTAGAAGGCTCAATTGCTGGATTCTGTCATGCATGTTTTCATTTCTTATGTGGTCTTTGT
>JASPKP010001902.1:7500-25710 GCA_030674155.1 Stramonita haemastoma | reverse complement strand
TGAGTTTCATCAGAGGACTGTTGTTATGGTGAGCAGATTTCTCTGTCTCTGTCTGTCTGTCTGTCTGTCTCTGTCTGTCTGTCTGTCTGTCTGTCTGTCTGTGTTTTTTTTAATCAGTTTTATTCATAATCATCCTATCATGGCCCTGGCTTCTTCTCTGTTTCTGGGTCCATCCACCTGGAATGACCCTTTCACACAGAAACACACACACACACACACACACACACACACACACACAACAACACACACACACACACACACAACACACACACACAACAAACTACACACACACTACACACACCCATTGCTTACTCACTCACCACTCACTCATCCATCACTCCTCACTCAGTCAACAGATTCATTCTTTTGTTCTGTTGTTTGTTTGTCTGTCTGTTGTCTATTTGTCAGTCTATTTCTCTAGCTTTCTGTCTACCTATCTGTATGTTTATACACTTGCCCTCACTCACTCACTCACTCACTCACTCATCCTCACTCAGTGACTCAGACATCAGTTAACATCAGTGCTGACTCCACTCTCCCCAAAAGTCCTTCGGACTTTAAACCGAGGCCCCGTGTGCGAACGCACGCAGAACATCTTTCGCACACGTTAAATCCTGTTCCGCTTTTCGTAAGAGTAGGCCATCGTGTGCCGGTAGGAACAGATAATATTTACAAAACTGCATACACACGGGGACCGGATGAAAAAAAGCACATGATTGCTTATTCTGTTATTCCTCGATATAAAAGAACAAATCAAAATCAAATCAAATCTCTCTCTCTCTCTCTCTCTCTCTCTCTCTCTCTTCTTCTCTCTTCTCTCTCTCTCTCTCTCTCTCTCTCTCTCTCAATCCACACCATCACCACACACCACACAACACAACACACACACACACACACACACACACACTCACCACTCACTCACTCACTCACTTGTTCACTCCTCTCACTCACTTGCTCAGTCAACAGCTTCATTCTTTTGTTCTGTTGTCTGTCTGTCTATCTGTCTGTTAATCACAGTTTCTGTCTATGTCTGTCTGTCTGTCTGTCTGTCTTGTCGGTCTGTCTATCTAGCTATTTGTCAATCTATTACTCTAGTTTTCTGTCCTGCTATCTGTACGTTTATCTGTCTGTTTGCCTGTTTGTCTATCTATCTGCCTGTCTATAGTCTACGTATTTGTCTGTCTGTCTATATGTCTACGTATTTGTCTGTCTATATGTCCTCGTATTTGTCTGTCTGTCTGTTTGTCTATATGTCTACGTATTTGTCTGTTTGTCTATATGTCTACGTATTTTGTCTGTCTATCTGTCTATATGTCTACGTATTTGTCTGTCTGTCTATCTGTCTATATGTCTACGCATTTGTCTGTCATTCTATCTGTCTATATGTCTACATATTTGTCTGTCTGTCTATCTGTCTATATGTCTACGTATTTGTCTATCTGTCTGCCTGTCATATGTCTTTGTATTTGTCTGTCTATATGTCTGCGTATTTGTCTGCCTACGTATTTGTCTGTCTATCTGGGTTTTTTTTTATATCTTTTTCTTTGTCTGTCTGCCCCAGGCTGCTGAAAAAAAGTGACCACATCGTGGTCTCAGCTGACCAGGCCTACTTGCGGCCTGCCAGAAACCAGAGGTTTGGCCTCTGCCTCCAGGAATGAGGCTGTTATGAGGAGCCTCTACCTGCCAACAATCAGAGGCTCTGGCCTCTACCTGCCAACAATCCCAGGCTCTGGCCTCTACCTAGCCAACAATCAGAGGCTCTGGCCAACAATCAGAGGCTCTGGCCTCTGCCTGGCTGGCCGAGTTCTGCTGAGGAGCGTCTGCCTGGCCACTGTCCAGAGGAGGACCCCCCTGCACCAAGGTTACGGGGGCCCAGGAGTAGTGCCCAGCACAGCACACAGGGTTAGGGCAAAGGCCCAGTGCTAAGATGAGTCTCCCCCCCCCCCCTCTTCTTCCTTTTACTAAGTGTTCAGTGTCCTCAGTTCTTGCTATAATTACATGGGTGATTTTCCTTTCAGGTAATTGCATATTGGCGATTTTTGGACTAAGATTTTTTTTGAAGTGGAGGAATATTAGGCATAAGACCTTCAGTCCTTTTGAAAATGACCAAAATGACAACCTGTAACATTCACCTTCTTGATAACCTTTGAAATTAAAGGCTTGTCTTCCGAAAGTATTAATTTTTCCCTAATAATGATGATAAAGCAAAAATACATATCTGTGTGGAAAAATGAATAAAAGGTTCATAAAAAATACGTCAGTGCGTGAACCAAACGAACAAGGACTAACAAAGTTTCCTAGAAGGTAAAAATATTCATTTGGCGCATGTGCAGTAAGTCTCCGGACGTTGTCTTCTGGATTGTAAAAGTTGGATGGATTTTTGTCATTCAGAGTTTAAAATGACAGAGCAAGGCCAAAACATGCATTGAACCCTCTGCCATAGCCGAAAGCAAAGCTGGTAGGCTGTATTAACCAAGTAGCAACAAGAAAAAGCATTGTTGTTGTTTTTTCTCTGTGTGTGATAACACACATTGGTCTGCAAAGGGAGGAAGGGGGGGGGGGGGGAGCCAAGAGTTGGAAGCTGAAGCTAATTTCAAGAGCAGATTTAAACACTTTTCTTGAACTGAGGTCCTTGTAAACAGATGCAAGGTAACGAATTTCGAGCAAGGCCTAATGCTGAAGAGAATGAAGAAAGGGAAGGTAGTAAAGATGGTGAAGTATACTTGTAACTTGGAGAGACCTTTCTGCACAGTCTGTCTCAAGGCTGACCGTTCGAAGGCTTCCCAGTTGTTCTAGTCGATGTTCAAGTCTTTTAAGTCTTTCTGTCACAGTCTTTAAACGGCAGCTGTGGTCTGCCTGTGGGATGTTTTCCCTGCACAAGTACTCCATAGAGGAGGTCTTTAGGGAGGGATCCGTCCATATGTCCGTGGTGTGTGTGTGTGTGTGTGTGTTGTGTGTGTGTGTGTGTGTGTGTGTGTGTGTGTGTGTGTGTGGTGTGTGTGTGTTGTGTGTGTGTGTTTTATTTTATTTATTTATTCTTTTATATGGAGGATAACAGAATAAGCAATTATGTGGGGTTTTTTCATCCCATGGGTGTATGCAGTTTTTGTAAATATTGTCATCTGTTCCCATCTGTGTGTGTGTGTGTGTGTGTGTGTGTGTGTGTGTGTGTGTGTGTGTGTGTGTGTGTGTGTGTGTGTGGTGTGTGTGTGTAAGTTTCATTGCCTGGATAGTGGATAAGCACTCATGTGCTGTTTTTAGGTTGTTGTTGGTTGTTGTTTTTTCACATCTAGTCCCTGTGTGCCCTTGTTTAAAAATTTGTCATCCTTCCCACTGCCGCACAATAGCCTACACTTCCGAAAGTTGGAACAGGTTTTAACGTGTTAGCACATGTGTGTGTGTGTGTGTGTGTGTGTGTGTGTGTGTGTGTGTGTGTGTGTGTGTGTGTGTAATTAGGTAAATTATATGACAGAATGGACGAGAGAGAGAGAGAGAGAGGAGAGAGAGAGAGAGAGGAGAGAGAGAGAGAGAGAGAGAGAGAGAGAGAGAGAGAGAGAATTTGATTGTGTGTATAAATTAAGTCGAATGTACCCCCTCTTTTCTGTTTTGTAATATTTTATCATGTACTTTATTGTAAGTGTTATGGTATAAGATGGCATGATAACCCTGGTGTGTGTGTGTGTGTGTGTGTGTGTGTGTGTGTGTGTGTGTGTGTGTGTGTGTGTGTGTGTGTGTGTGTGTGTGAGAGAGAGGTGTTTATTTATGAATTTATTTATTCTTTTATATCGAGGATAATGGAATAAGCACTCTTGTGCTTTTTTACATCCAGTCCCCATGTGTATGCACTTTTGTAAATGTCATCTGTTCCCACCGGCACACGATGGCCTACTCTTACGAAAAGCGGAACAGGATTTGACGTGTGTGCAAGATGTTCTGCGATGTGTGTGTGTTGTGTGTGTGTGTGTGTGTGTGTGTGTGTGTGTGTGTGTGTGTGTGTGTGTGTGTGTGTGTGTGTGTGTGTGTGTGTTTTAAGATTGAATTTTATTATTTTTTTCGAAAAATGTTTCTGTTTATCGTTTTTGTGTATATATGACTTGTGACCACTTGAATTTCTCTTTTCATTGAGATGATGGAGTGTTGGTATTGGTATTGTTATAGGTATTATCTTGTAATGTGTGCGAGGTAATGGTTGTATACTGTGCTGTGATATTCTTCTGCATAAATGTTTTCCTATTTACTATTTTAAGTACGGCTTGTACCTACCTGGATTTCTCTGTTTGTGAGATAATAAAGTTTTTGAATTGAATATTATCTTCGTCCATTAATTCAACTTCTGTTCTCTTATCACTTTCTTCAACCTATCCAGCTTTGGTCTGTTTTTACATTGTTTGTATGTTTTCTTTTGTTGTGTTGTTATTGTGTTCCTTTGTACGATGATGATGATGTTGTTGTTGTAATGGATCTAAATCTTGAAGAAATATGAATCCACGTTATTTGATCTGGTGGACAAAACGTGTTCATGTTGTTTTCTTTTAGTTAAAAAAACAAACAAACAAAAAACCTGTGTACAGGTTGAGAAGCTATGATTTTAATGAGGTATTATGCTCTCTCTCTCTCTCTCTCTCTCTCTCTCTCTCTCTCTCTCTCTCTCTCTCTCTCTCTCTGAGGTATTATGCTCTCTCTCTCTCTCTCTCTCTCTCTCTCTTCTCTCTCTCTCTCTCTCTCTCTCTCTCTCTCTCTCTGAGGTATTATGCTCTCCTCTCTCTCTCTCTCTCTCTCTCTCTCTCTCTCTCTCTCTCTCTCTCTCTCTCTCTCTCTCTCTCTCTCTCTCTCTCTCTCTCTCTCTCTCAGCACATTAATTCCTTTATGTTAGGTTATGTCGTATTCACTCAAATTCAAAACATTTTGTTTTATTTGCATGTAGCCAATCAATGGGTGTGGGTGTGTGGGTGTGCATGTGTGCATACGTGTGCGCGAACCTGCGCGAGAGTGTGTGTGTGTGTGAGTGTGTACGCACGCGCGCGCGCCTACGTGCATGAGTGTGTGTGTGTGCGTGCGTGCGTGCGTGCGTGCGTGCGTGCGTGCGCGTGTGTGTGTGTGTGTGTGTGTGTGGGGGGGTTATGGGGTTATCCTCGTCTGCATATGGCATTATGTCATGTTCTTTTTCTTTTTGAATCTATGGCTTTGTGTTTCTATGTTGTTATGGCTTTTGTTGCTGCTTCACCTCCCCCCAAAAAAAAAACAAACAAACAAAAGCTGTGTAAGTTACTGATGTCAGGTAATTGCCAAGGCCTACAATGAAATGTTGTTATGATGTAAAAAAAAATTTAATGTGTTGAGATTGCCTTCAGCCATAACAAGCTCTTAACATAACAACCTGCACTCTTCTTTGAAGGAAAAAAATCCTGTGAAGTCGGAGTATGGCTGCCTATATGGCCTAGAGTTTGAAAACAGTCATACATGCAAACGTCTCATTCAGTGTGCAAGTTTCAATCTCACAGTGATTCCGTAGTAGGATGAATGAGTCAGAGTTGCATATTCTGGGTGACAGACCCCCAGAGTGTTAAGCTAGGGAACGCCCAACAACAACAACATCAGATTGAACCTTATTCTTCCCTTTTTGTCAACACCTTATGAGTTTATGCCGCATGTTTTATTGTTGTTTGTTTTGTGTTTTGTTTTTTGTTGGGTTTTTTTTTTTTTTAGATGTTTTTAGTGAGGGGTCTCTCGGGAGGAGGGGTGTTGATTTTTTTGTTTGTTATTTATTCTTTGTTGTTGTTGTTGTTTGTTGTTGTTGTATTTATGTTTTTCTTGTGTGAAGTGATCCATGATAAGGACGAGGACTGGGTTGAAGTAGCATACAGGTAAAGGTAAAGGTGTCCCATAACCTGTGTGGTCTTAGCGGAGCGAGGCGTCAGAGACCTCAGCTTCTCTAGGGGCCAGCATGTTGAGGGCAGCGCCCATCTCCTCTCCCTCGCTACTTTACCGTCCCTGACCCTAAAGAGGACAGGTACCCATTTACAGCTGGGTGAACTGGGGGACTGTACTGAAACCAAGGCGCGCAAACGGTCACCCATCCAACTGGTAACCACGCTCCACGCTGCTTAACTTGACTGGGGGAAAGCCAGTGCTCTAGCAACTTAGCCGGTCGAAGTGACACGTAGTTGCTAATTCTTTGAATTTTTTTTTATGACCCTCGGCTAGAGCTCCCAAGTATGGAGATTGTGCCAATGTCCAGATTGAGCATCAGCAACCGTGTTTGTTTGTTTTTCTCTCCAACTAGCCTATTCAGGTAGCCGCATTCCGTCCGTCTGACTTTGGGGATGATGTTTAAACAACAGTGTGCATGCGGGATTTTTTAAATTATTATTTTGTCATCCGTTCCCACTCACAGGCAAACAATGGCCTACTCTTCCGAAAAGTGGAGCAGGTTTTAATGTGTGCGCAAGATGTCCTGTATGTGTTCACACAGGGGACCTCGATTTATAGTCTCATTTGAGAGATTTTATAGCTATATGTTTTTTTATTTTTGTGTTTTCATACAATGTTTTGTTCTTGACTTACAAGTCAGCAAAATTTTCTTGCACACACTTCTCATAGCAGTTTTGTCAGAGTCTGTCTTTGTTTCTGTCTTGTATGAAGAACACGTGTGCAATCTCTTCTTGGACTTGGCTTGTTTTGGCAACTTTATTGAAAACAAGCAGCAGCGACAGCAGCAGCAGCAGCGACAACAGCTACTACAGCAACTATAACAACAGCAGCAGCAACAACAACAACAGCAACATTTAAACATATCTTTATTCCTTGCTCTTATGGCGACATCTTCATCTCGATTTCATTTCCTGGGGATGCCTGGGGCCTGTCAGTATAAATAGCATCCCCACCGTCTGGAAATTCTGTGCTAGGAATTCCCTCTTTTCTATTCTTCTCTTTCTTTCTGCCTTGTACCTTTTCTTCTTGTCACCTCATTCTTGTCTGTTTTCTGCCTTTTTGGTCCATTCTCCTGCCTTTTATTCAGAAAGATTTAAAACATAAAAATTCTCTTCCATGTGGAAGTCGGATGCGCTGGGCCTAACTTGTCAGGCGCTTAACGGCAGCATAACGCATTTTGTCTCATGTGACAGATAACAGTGGCTGCTATCGGAGTGTTCGGTTGAGAAGAAAATCTCAATTTTAGATAGGAATATGTTTATCAGTATTCCAAAAACATATCACATTAGCCTATAAATAAAAAGTAAACGAGTGGTTGGACTCTGCATACGTCATTATATTTCCATACATCCATATTTCTGTTACGTTGATATTAGACATACCACAACAATGGTAAAATCGCTTCCTATTACTGTTCTGCTTGAAAGGTTTCAGGTCAGTTTGATCTAACTTCGTTTGAAAAAAAAAATTCCAAGTGTATTCGGCTAAAGTGATTTGTTTTCTTTCCTCACAGCAAACTTGTTTCAGAAGACTGGGAAGTTGAGCTAGAAACCAGTGAAAGTCATCAGACAACTTTGCTAGAAAAAACAACAACAACAACAACAAAACAATGACGATGGTGATGGGGATAACAACAAACGTAATAACTATAATGATCATCATAAATTACAACCATGACAATAACCATGGTAACAATAATAATAACGGCAATGATGATAATGATAAATGAACTCGGTTCATTAACATTTTACCATCATTATTTCTAAAAGGTATCGGGTTGTAATGCATTTTCGAGCAGAGAAAATATTGATATATAATATACCCCTAAAGAAAAAAATAATGAGAGTGAAATATTCGGGGAAGTAACTTTCGTCAGTAGGCATCAAGATTTATCACTCTACACTTGAAAGAAAATTTGATAAAAGGATACCCCCTCCCCTCCCCTATCCATACTATTATTTCCAGTAGGCTATAAATATAAAACCATTCGAAATTTTCATCCTTGCCAATAAAGCAGTCTGCTTTTGAGCCAAACAAAAAGCAGAATGTTGTATATATATATATATATATATATATATATATATATATATATATATATATATATATATATATATATATATATATATATATATATATATATATATAAGGTAAAGGTGTCCCACAACCTAGGTGGTCGTAGGGGAGCGAGGCATCAGAGACCTCAGCTTCTCAAGGGGCCAGCATATTGAGGGCAGCGCCCATCTCCTCTCCCTCACTGCTTTACCTTCCCTGACCCTAAAGGGCAGGCACCCATTTACAGTTGGGTGAACTGGGGGGACTGTACTGAAGCCAAGGCCACAAACTGTCACCCATCCAACTGGTAACCACACTCCTGGTAACCACACTGGATGCTGCTTAACTTGAGAGGGGAAAGCTAGCCCTCTAACCACTTAGCTGTCTCCCCCATATATATATATATATATATATATATAGTTCACTTGATAAAAACCCACAGTTCTGCTGGGCACCGCTCCCTCCAGGCACACAGTTGAGGTAAAATAGTAAAATAATAATAAAAACAATAATAAAAACACGACTGTGTTCAACTTCATCTCTTTATTTGACAGCAAATTTTCGCTTCTATTCTGAAGCTTCATCAGGCTGAATAAACAACAATTGTAAAACCTGCTTTTATAAGCATCACATACTGATTTATATTCAAAATGATCACCTTCCCCACACATAAAATGCATGCTAGCCACTGAGATCTTTTCAACTTTGACTCTCTTTCTCCCTTCTCTCACCCCTTCCCCTCTCTCCCCTTCCCTCTCACTCCTCTCTCTCTCCACACACCTCATCCCCCCCTCTCTCTCCCTCCCCCACTCCAATTCCCAAAACCCAACAAACGTTAAAACAACGATAGGCATCACAACCTATCAATAAAAACCCACAACCAAAACACACAGGAACAATACTCTTTTTTAACATATCTCTCCCTCCTCCCTTCTGTTTACACCCCTCCCCCCCCCCCACCACACACACACCCCTACACATCATGTCTCTCCCATCCCTCTCACTGCACCCCCCCCCCCCCCCACCCCCACAGACACACACACACACACACACACACACACAAACACACACACACACACACACACACACACACACACACACACAAATCACAACTCTGATTTTTAAACTATATATAAGAACATATTATTATAACCCCTCCAAAACTAAAAATATAGGTACATGGAGCACCAATATAAGTGTCTTCTAAAGTCCACAAATAAATAAATGAGTCAATAAATGAATAACATGAAGTAGGTAAAATAAAACATTCTACTGATAAATGACTTGAGATGATTTAAAAATTAATAAAACATAATCATTAGCAAATTCTAACTGAAATCCCAAGAATGACTAGGTCCAACTTCCAACAAATTACCTATTTAAAATAATTTCTCATAGAATCAAACACACACACACACACACACACACACACACACACACACACACACACACACACACACAAACACACCCACACACACACACACACACACACACACACACACACACACACACACCACACACACACACACACACACGCACACACACACACTCACACACCCACACACACATACACACACAAACAACCAAACACACACACACACACACACACACACACACACACACACACACACACACCTGCCTTGTTTATCCCTCCTACTCCCCCTCAAATAACCAGAAAAGTTTTAAAAAATAATATATGATTATAACCCCATCAAAACTAAAAGTATAAGTACATGAAACATCAATAAAATCCTCTTCTAACACCCATAAGTGAATCAATAAATGAATAACATAAAGTATATAAAATAAAACATTCTACTAATAAACTACTACAATTGCTTTAAAAAGTGGAAACCATTTGTCATCGAATTCTGACTAAAATTACAAGAAAGACCAAGTCTAACTTCCAACAAAATGCATAGCTAAAATCAAATTATTTTTATCTATATAAAAAAAAAAAAAGTTTTCTAGAAATACCCAATTCTTCTGGTAAAATACCCCCCAATATAACGTGTGTAAAATTAGTGGTTGTTAAAATATACACACTCCCCCAACTCTTCCTTCACATTCACTTAGTCATAGACACAGACACATACTCATGCAAAAACTCAAAAACAAACAAACCTTATAAACACATACACATACTCCCCCCCCCCCCCCCCCCCCCACCCACCCACCACCCACCCCCCAAAATCACAACCATTCAGACACCACACCATCAACCACACACCAAACAACACCCCACCCACAAACTAACCACCTACATGTACACACACACCCACAAACACACACTCACACACATACACACACTCCAAGTATCTCACACCACGTTGTACGCACACGCAACACACACATACACACACAAACACAAACTAACACACACACATACACACACTCACACAAACACAACAAACACACACACTCACACACACACACACACACACAACACACACACACACACACACACACACACACACACACACACACACACACACACACACAAATTAACAATCACCTGTACATACACCCACTCACCAAAAGCCAACACCCTACACATCCATCCCTCCAAACTAATAAGATACCTAGTAAGATTATCCATTTTACTAACTCGGGCTCAGTCTAATAATAAAACTAAAATGTTCAACTAATATACCAATATGAATACAAATTTGGTTGTTGATTAATTACAGATAAATTCACCATTAGTCCAAACATGTGATGCTATATAACCTTATTTACTATATTTTTTTCTCAATAAACTTAGGTCCTGCCTTGTATTTAACCTTGAAAAATAGTCCCTAGATTACAAGTCCAATAAATTTCCCGTTCTAAAAGTTTGTCCTCATCCATAACTTTCTCTATGGGGATGATTTGTAGAAAATCCCAGTCGCTAGAATCAAGGTGAGGGGATGAGCAAACATGTTTTGCTACATTGCATTTATTTATTTTACGTAATTTCACATCTGACTTGTGGTTGGCCCACCTGAGTTTGAGATTTGTGGTTGAACCTACATACCACATATCAGGATGTATCTTACATGTTAAGATGTATATTACATTGGGCGTTTTGCAGGTGATATTCTGTTTTATGTACCATTTTCTTTTATCCCAAGGAGAAATAAAAAAAGTTGTGTTCTGGCTGTGTTGACAAGTGTCACAACGTTTGGCATTACATTTAAAAAATCCCTGCTTGGTCCCATGTCCTTGTTGGGTGATTCTGGTGGGGACTGTGGGCTTGTATATCTCACCCAGGTTTCTTCTGCGTCTATCTGCAGCTATTATTTGTCTCTTAGGAAAAATTGTTCTATTTTGAGGATTAGTATAAAGGAGGTTGAGGTTTTTTCTTATGATTTCTGATTTAGATGGGTACCTTGGGTCGTACTTAGTAACCCATGCTATTTTTTTTCTGAGGTTTTTGTTTTTGTTTGTGAATTAAAGCTTTCCTATCTCTGTTTGCTCCCTTCTCTAGCTCTCTTTTAGCCAGGTTGTAATTCCAGCCAGCCATTGTGAAATATCTGGTATATTCCTCTATTCTTTTATGTAGGTCGCCATCTTCACTGCAGAGCATTCGCAGCCTTACTCCTACGTTAAAGATGAGACCTTTAAAAACTGATGGAGGGTGGCAGCTGTTAGGCGGCAAATAAGAATGGTTATGTTTGGAGTTAACATCAGTTATAATTTCTCCATTTTTAATTTTGAGGGTAAGGTCTAGATAATTAATTTCTTTTCCATATTTTACAATCCATTTTATGTTTGGTGGGTTTAGTTCTTGAAGGTGTTTTTCAAAGTGGGTTATATTTTCTACATCAGGTAGGATGGTTATGCCATCATCTCTAAAACGGCTCCAATTTAAAAGTTAAAATCATTTTCTTCTTCTTTGGGCAGAAGGCTGGAAATTAAAGGTGTTGTTGTATTTAAAACTAGCTTTTTATCTAGTTCGCCCATAAAAACATCCACATAGTCACAAGAGTGGGCAGGTCCCATTGCCGTGCCATGATTGGGGGAGGCATATACGGTGTTATTTTTGCCATCCTTATACAGACACACATTTTTATTTAAACACAACTTTAATGCATCTATGATGCATTCTTTTGAGGTGGCAAGAGGGGAAGGGTATCTATCAAGAAGCAAATTTACTGCAGGTATACCCATAGCATTGTTCACATTAGGGAATAAAGAAACTACATCACACACTGCTAGAACTGCATTGTCGGGTAAGGGAGCCAATTTCTCATTAATAATTAAAACTTTAGATAAAAACTCTCCTGTGTCTATGACTTGATATTTTAATTTATCTCGGAGGTGACTGATGGCACACTGAACAAACTTAGATAAATTTTCAGTGGGGGTTCCACATCCTGTTAAAAGGAGACGGGTAGGATATGGTTTGTCCTTATGTGTTTTTATAAGAGGCTTACATTTTCCCGGTCCTTTGTTCTTAAAATCCGTAACGTACTTAGCTATGTCTTCATTAATATCTCCTTTTGCTAACCATTTCTCTGTCCATGATTTAATTTCCTTATTGATCTTGTTTGTAGGGTCTTTTTCCAATATATTATAAAAGTTCTTATTATTAAGTTCCTCCAAGATATTAAAATCATCTTTTTCTAAACTGGTAATTACTGTGGCTCCACTCTTGTCTGCATGTCTACATGCTGCATTGTGTGTTACTGGCAGCTTACGGAGTTCCCCTAATGCCTTTCTTTGTTCCTTTGATAGGTTGTCTTTAATTTTTCTCCGATTAGTTACAGCTAAAAAATCTCTCGTACAAGTTTCTATAAAAACCTCCAATGCCGGGTCTTTCCTAGGGGCACTTTTCTTGGTGTGTGTATACCATGGTGGTTTTGAAAAGTCTTTTTCACTGTCCTGGCTCCCTTCCTGTGTCTTGAAATGGTGATGCCATCTCAGTCTCTCCGCCCAGGCATGAGTACCCATCATCTGGTCGCTGACATCTATCGGTTCTTTGGGTGTTGGTGCAAAACAATCAGGTAATCTGCATATTGAGATTTGGGCAGGAGTTTTGGGCAAGCTTTAATTCACAAACAAAAACAAAAACCTCAGAAAAAAATAGCATGGGTTACTAAGTACGACCCAAGGTACCCATCTAAATCAGAAATCATAAGAAAAAACCTCAACCTCCTTTATACTAATCCTCAAAATAGAACAATTTTTCCTAAGAGACAAATAATAGCTGCAGATAGACGCAGAAGAAACCTGGGTGAGATATACAAGCCCACAGTCCCCACCAGAATCACCCAACAAGGACATGGGACCAAGCAGGGATTTTTTAAATGTAATGCCAAACGTTGTGACACTTGTCAACACAGCCAGAACACAACTTTTTTTATTTCTCCTTGGGATAAAAGAAAATGGTACATAAAACAGAATATCACCTGCAAAACGCCCAATGTAATATACATCTTAACATGTAAGATACATCCTGATATGTGGTATGTAGGTTCAACCACAAATCTCAAACTCAGGTGGGCCAACCACAAGTCAGATGTGAAATTACGTAAAATAAATAAATGCAATGTAGCAAAACATGTTTGCTCATCCCCTCACCTTGATTCTAGCGACTGGGATTTTCTACAAATCATCCCCATAGAGAAAGTTATGGATGAGGACAAACTTTTAGAACGGGAAATTTATTGGACTTGTAATCTAGGGACTATTTTTCAAGGGTTAAATACAAGGCAGGACCTAAGTTTATTGAGAAAAAAATATAGTAAATAAGGTTATATAGCATCACATGTTTGGACTAATGGTGAATTTATCTGTAATTAATCAACAACCAAATTTGTATTCATATTGGTATATTAGTTGAACATTTTAGTTTTATTATTAGACTGAGCCCGAGTTAGTAAAATGGATAATCTTACTAGGTATCTTATTAGTTTGGAGGGATGGATGTGTAGGGTGTTGGCTTTTGGTGAGTGGGTGTATGTACAGGTGATTGTTAATTTGTGTGTGTGTGTGTGTGTGTGTGTGTGTGTGTGTGTGTGTGTGTGTGTGTGTGTGTGTGTGAGTGTGTGTGTTTGTGTGTTTGTGTGAGTGTGTGTATGTGTGTGTGTTAGTTTGTGTTTGTGTGTGTATGTGTGTGGTTGCGTGTGCGTACACACGTGGGTGTGAGATACTTGGAGTGTGTGTATGTGTGTGAGTGTGTGTTTGTGGGTGTGTGTGTACATGTAGGTGTTAGTTTTGTGGGTGGGTGTTGTTTGGTGTGTGGATCTGTGTGTGTGTCTGAATGGTTGTGATTTTGTGGGGGTTGGGTGGGTGGTTGTGGGTGGTGGGGGGGGGGGGGGGGGGGGGGGAGTATGTGTATGTGTTTATAAGGTTTGTTTGTTTTTGAGTTTTTGCATGAGTATGTGTCTGTGTCTATGACTAAGTGAATGTGAAGGAAGAGTTGGGGGGAGTGTGTATATTTTAACAACCACTAATTTTACACACGTTATATTGGGGGGTATTTTACCAGAAGAATTGGGTATTTCTAGAAAACTTTTTTTTTTTTATATAGATAAAATAATTTGATTTTAGCTATGCATTTTGTTGGAAGTTAGACTTGGTCTTTCTTGTAATTTTAGTCAGAATTCGATGACAAATGGTTTCCACTTTTTAAAGCAATTGTAGTAGTTTATTAGTAGAATGTTTTATTTTATATACTTTATGTTATTCATTTATTGATTCACTTATGGGTGTTAGAAGAGGATTTTATTGATGTTTCATGTACTTATACTTTTAGTTTTGATGGGGTTATAATCATATATTATTTTTTAAAACTTTTCTGGTTATTTGAGGGGGGAGTAGGAGGGATAAACAAGGCAGGTGTGTTGTGTGTGTGTGTGTGTGTGTGTGTGTGTGTGTGTGTGTGTGGTGTGTGTTGGTTGTTTGTGTGTGTATGTGTGTGTGGGTGTGTGGAGTGTGTGTGTGTGGTGTGTGTGTGTGTGTGTGTGTGTGTGTGTGTGTGTGTGTGTGTGTGTGTGTGTGTGTGTGTGTGTGTGTGTGTGTGTGTGTGTGGGTGTGTTTGTGTGTGTGTGTGTGTGTGTGTGTGTGTGTGTGTGTGTGTGTGTGTGTGTGTGTGTGTGTTTGATTCTATGAGAAATTATTTTAAATAGGTAATTTGTTGGAAGTTGGACCTAGTCATTCTTGGGATTTCAGTTAGAATTTGCTAATGATTATGTTTTATTAATTTTTAAATCATCTCAAGTCATTTATCAGTAGAATGTTTTATTTTACCTACTTCATGTTATTCATTTATTGACTCATTTATTTATTTGTGGACTTTAGAAGACACTTATATTGGTGCTCCATGTACCTATATTTTTAGTTTTGGAGGGGTTATAATAATATGTTCTTATATATAGTTTAAAAATCAGAGTTGTGATTTGTGTGTGTGTGTGTGTGTGTGTGTGTGTGTGTGTGTGTGTGTGTGTGTTTGTGTGTGTGTGTGTGTGTGTGTGTGTGTGTCTGTGGGGGTGGGGTGGGGGGGGGGGGGGGGGTTGCAGTGAGAGGGATGGGAGAGACATGATGTGTAGGGGTGTGTGTGTGGTGGGGGGGGGGGGGAGGGGTGTAAACAGAAGGGAGGAGGGAGAGATATGTTAAAAAAGAGTATTGTTCCTGTGTGTTTTGGTTGTGGGTTTTTATTGATAGGTTGTGATGCCTATCGTTGTTTTAACGTTTGTTGGGTTTTGGGAATTGGAGTGGGGGAGGGAGAGAGAGGGGGGGATGAGGTGTGTGGAGAGAGAGAGGAGTGAGAGGGAAGGGGGGAGAGAGGGGAAGGGGTGAGAGAAGGGAGAAAGAGAGTCAAAGTTGAAAAGATCTCAGTGGCTAGCATGCATTTTATGTGTGGGGAAGGTGATCATTTTGAATATAAATCAGTATGTGATGCTTATAAAAGCAGGTTTTACAATTGTTGTTTATTCAGCCTGATGAAGCTTCAGAATAGAAGCGAAAATTTGCTGTCAAATAAAGAGATGAAGTTGAACACAGTCGTGTTTTTATTATTATTTTACTATTTTACCTCAACTGTGTGCCTGGAGGGAGCGGTGCCCAGCAGAACTGTGGGTTTTTATCAAGTGAACTATTTTAATCCTCTGGATTGCACCTACTTGCCGGCCCCCCTTCAGCAACTTCAAGCGAATATGAAATCCTATTACCATCAACTAAACAACCTGCATATCAAGCTGGAGAAACTGAAATCAAAGGAGAACTTCCTGGAGCAGTGCCAACAAAGGAAAATCATACCCTTTGGACTTCAGGTAATTTTTAATCTGGCTTTTAATACCAAAGACGAAATTTTAAGCACAAGAATAACGGAACTTTTAAATCAAACCAGCTCCAGAATTTTAGACCTACTCTACAGCAATGTTTTACGAACCATTGAAAAATGTGAAGAGGAGTTATCATACACCAGAAAGAAGATAAATGCTGCAATAGGTATACACGAAACTAATGAATTATTGGGAAAAATAAGGAAATTCACAAGGGACTGGCAATGGAAGGAAAGAGACAGGCTGGAGAAAAAGTTTAAGAAGCTAGAACAAGTCAAAGAGAGCAATGCTCTGGCTTCTACAAATAAAAACATGGGCTCACGGCAACTTAAGGCCCAAATTTATGTATACCCAGCAAATGAAACTATTTTTACCAAGCAAATCAGACCCCACAGGAAGAATAGAGGAAGAAGTTCAAAACACAGGGCAAGACCTAAGAAACAAGCAGACTATATACCATCAGAAGATGACTTATCTAAGCTGGACCCTATTGTGATGGCAGACAATGTCAAGCTCACTCCTGCCCAAATCTCAATATGCAGATTACCTGATTGTTTTGCACCAACACCCAAAGAACCGATAGATGTCAGCGACCAGATGATGGGTACTCATGCCTGGGCGGAGAGACTGAGATGGCATCACCATTTCAAGACACAGGAAGGGAGCCAGGACAGTGAAAAAGACTTTTCAAAACCACCATGGTATACACACACCAAGAAAAGTGCCCCTAGGAAAGACCCGGCATTGGAGGTTTTTATAGAAACTTGTACGAGAGATTTTTTAGCTGTAACTAATCGGAGAAAAATTAAAGACAACCTATCAAAGGAACAAAGAAAGGCATTAGGGGAACTCCGTAAGCTGCCAGTAACACACAATGAGCATGTAGACATGCAGACAAGAGTGGAGCCACAGTAATTACCAGTTTAGAAAAAGATGATTTTAATATCTTGGAGGAACTTAATAATAAGAACTTTTATAATATATTGGAAAAAGACCCTACAAACAAGATCAATAAGGAAATTAAATCATGGACAGAGAAATGGTTAGCAAAAGGAGATATTAATGAAGACATAGCTAAGTACGTTACGGATTTTAAGAACAAAGGACCGGGAAAATGTAAGCCTCTTATAAAAACACATAAGGACAAACCATATCCTACCCGTCTCCTTTTAACAGGATGTGGAACCCCCACTGAAAATTTATCTAAGTTTGTTCAGTGTGCCATCAGTCACCTCCGAGATAAATTAAAATATCAAGTCATAGACACAGGAGAGTTTTTATCTAAAGTTTTAATTATTAATGAGAAATTGGCTCCCTTACCCGACAATGCAGTTCTAGCAGTGTGTGATGTAGTTTCTTTATTCCCTAATGTGAACAATGCTATGGGTATACCTGCAGTAAATTTGCTTCTTGATAGATACCCTTCCCCTCTTGCCACCTCAAAAGAATGCATCATAGATGCATTAAAGTTGTGTTTAAATAAAAATGTGTGTCTGTATAAGGATGGCAAAAATAACACCGTTATGCCTCCCCCAATCATGGCACGGCAATGGGACCTGCCCACTCTTGTGACTATGTGGATGTTTTTATGGGCGAACTAGATAAAAAGCTAGTTTTAAATACAACAACACCTTTAATTTCCAGCCTTCTGCCCAAAGAAGAAGAAAATGATTTTAACTTTTTAAATTGGAGCCGTTTTAGAGATGATGGCATAACCATCCTACCTGATGTAGAAAATATAACCCACTTTGAAAAACACCTTCAAGAACTAAACCCACCAAACATAAAATGGATTGTAAAATATGGAAAAGAAATTAATTATCTAGACCTTACCCTCAAAATTAAAAATGGAGAAATTATAACTGATGTTAACTCCAAACATAACCATTCTTATTTGCCGCCTAACAGCTGCCACCCTCCATCAGTTTTTAAAGGTCTCATCTTTAACGTAGGAGTA
>JASPKP010001902.1:0-2500 GCA_030674155.1 Stramonita haemastoma | reverse complement strand
ATGTGTTTTATAAATCCAGATGGTTGTTTGTCATGCTGTTGTAAGTAGGCAGTGACCTTTGCTTCAGAACTAAATTGATATTCTAAAACAAAGGTTGATTCAAAGGATCTTTGCTATAGATTATAGATCTTGTACTTTACAACGTGAAAAAGCAAACTTATATGGAACTAGATTTACTAAGTTGTGATTGTATATATGTGTGTGTGTGTGTGTGTGTGTGTGTGTGTGTGTGTGTGTGTGTGTGTGTGTGTGTGTGTGTGTGTGTGTGTGTGTTTGGGAAACTGGGCAGACATTTTTTTATCATAGTGGAAATACCTTACCCACAGTGCACCCCCACTCTCTCGGCCAAGAAGGCATAAAGACAGCATTGGAGATGTTCTCCAAAGGCCAAATAGCCTCCTGGGCTGCAGTACATAATGTATGTGCAAATCAAGCCTCCTTGTCAGAGTCATAGATCTAGTCGATCACTAAAGACTTAAGCTGTAATGCGAAATTCTATGAGTGGGAAAGAAAGCCACTGATCATACAGCCTCTCACTTTGCTGTTGCCCCTAGCCTCAATGGTTTAATCAAGAACTGTGCTAAAGCCCAGGTGCTAAGGGCAGTATAATATATATATAAGATAAAATTCAATTTCTTTTCACAAAAATTTTCTGGTAGACTGCAAGAATATGTATTAACTTGCATGAATGCTATAACATGCATGCTGTTGCTTAAGTGTCTCGCCTTAAGTTATCACAGAGTCAAAATATGATAGGTGTATACACTTCAGTATACTGTTAATTATTGCCGTAATACTCTACAAATCATGACATTTAAATATAACTCTTTTATACCATGCTTCTTACCAGTGGTAAAGCTTTCTATACATACACACAGTACACAACGAGAAAGGTCAAAATAACGAGAAAGGCAGAACAGAGAGAGGAATGGAGGGAACTGGTTGTCAAGTCTTCAGGGGTGCCCCCATGGTCGCCATACTGAGGGATAGAAAGAAGAAAAGAAAAAGACCCCTCATACTCCCCTCCCTCTAAACTCCCCCCCTCCTTCCCTTAGGCTCCCCTCCCTCTCCACCCCCCCTCCTTCCCTAAGGCTCCCCTCCCTCTCCACCCCCCTCCTTCCCTAAGGCTCCCCTCCCTCTCCACCCCCCTCCTTCCCTAAGGCTCCCCTCCCTCTCCACCCCCTCCTTCCCTAAGGCTCCCCTCCCTCTCCACCCCCCCTCCTTCCCTAAGGCTCCCCTCCCTCTCCACCCCCCTCCTTCCCTAAGGCTCCTCTCCCTCTCCACCCCCCCCCCCTTCCTTCCGTTACCACTCCCCTCCCTCTCCTATACCCAATGGGACCTTTGCAAACAAAACAAAACAAAAAGAGACAAGTCTTGTTTTGTAGGACTTTTGGTAGTTTTGTTTTTGTCAGGATGTGTGTGTGCTGTGTGTGTGTGTGTGTGGGGGGGGGGGGGGATGGGGGGGGAGAGTTTTGGTTTCACTTTAAAACCACTACCATAATTCCTTATCTACATCGCTATAAATGAATAAATCAATCAACCAATCAATCAATCAATTAATCAATCAATCAATCAATAAATCAATCCATATCTAGATAACTTTGTTCTTTGTTTGCTTTACAAGATTCAGGGCTCTAAAAAACTATGCATTTATTATTATTATTATTATTATTATTATTATTATTATTAATATTATTATTATTATTATTATTATTATTATTATTATTATTATCATCATCATTATTATCATTATTATCATTATCATTATTATCATCATCATCGTTATTATCATTATTATTATTATTGTTCTTCTTCTTATTATTATTATTATCATCATCATTATTATCATTATCATTATTGTTGTTCTTCTTCTTCTTCTTCTTCTTCTTCTTCTTCTTCTTCTTCTTATTATTATTATTATTATTATTATTATTGTTATTATTATTATTATTATCATCATCATCATCATCATCATCATCATCATTACTATTATTATTGTTATTTTTGTTATTATTGTTGTTGTTGCTTTTATTATTAAAAATAATATAATCATCATCGTAACTATTATTATTATTATTATTATTATTATTATTATTATTATTATTATTATTATTATTATTATCATCAAAACCCTTGCATTCAACCTATTCAACAACAATAATTTGAACAAATTCCAATGTGCACACACGCTTGTTTGTTGTTGTTGCTCCACTGTTCATGTGTACATGTATGATTTCTGTGAATGAAATGTCCCTTAATTAAACCATGCATAATTACCTTGATTATGGTATCCCCTCTTTGCTTGCTTAAATCAATTTTGTTCAAGACTCATGAATTAGGATAATCTGCATTAATCTAAAAGGAAAGCAGGATAAGAGATTAAAGGGGAGGGTTGTGGGCTGATTAGCAATCTCTAAATGGAAAAGTTCCCAGCAGTGTCCATAGTACAATCAAGTTGTTCAAGGCTCATGACTAAAGATAACCTCAGTACACAAGATAA
>JASPKP010001901.1:2500-12500 GCA_030674155.1 Stramonita haemastoma | reverse complement strand
CTCCACCCTCGTTAGCTTTACGCAATGCATTTTGTGAATCGTGGACTGTAGCAAAAAATAGCAAGAGCCAGAGGCCCAACCGGACTGAGCACTTTGTTGTAATCATGTACCTGACTCTGGATCTCTATCTTTGTACCATGATGTGGAATCCATGCCATGAAGATCGTTTGGGCTGCAACCGTATTTTGTTTCTTCTTGTTGTTTTTGTTCAATATGGTTATTTGTGTTGTGCCCAGTCCCCTTCCCGCTGTCCCCTTGTGAATGGGCTGAAAAGCTTTATATCGCAATAAACTATTGTCATTGTCATTGTCTCTGTTTGTCTGTCTGTCTGTCTGTCTGTCTGTCTGTCTGTCTGTCTGTCTGTCTGTCTGTCTGTCTGTCTGTCTGTCTGTCTCTCTCTCTCTCTCTCTCTCTCTCTCTCTCTCTCTCTCTCTCTCTCTCTCTCTCTCTGTCTCTCTCTGTGTCTCTCTCTCTCTCTCACACACACACTTCAACACGTGAGTGCACACACGCACACACGCACACGCACACGCACGTGCGTGTGTGTGTGTGTGTGTGTGTGTGTGTGTGTGTGTGTGTGTGTGTGTGTGTGTGTGTCTGTGTGTGGTGTGTGGTGTGAGTGGTGGGTTATTTTGTTACTCTTTGTGGCGTGGTCTGTGTCTGTCTGCCTCTGTGCTTTACAACAAGAAACACCAGGTGTCCCTACATTGAGCCACCATACAGTCGTTAAGGTAGTGAGTTATTTCATTTATTTGTCATTTAAATTGTATTCGTTTATGTCGAGGATAATGGAATAAGCACTCATGTGCTTTTTTATATTTTTTTTTACATCCAGTCCCCGTGTGTATGCAGTTTTTTTGTTGTAAATCGTGTCATCTGTTTCCACTGTCCCCATGTATATGCAGTTTTGTCCATCTTGTCATCTGTTCCCCACCTGCACACGATGGCCTACTCTTACGAAAAGCGGAACAAGATTTAACGTGTACGCGCTAGACTTTCTGCGTGCGTTCGCACACGGGGCCTCGGTTTATGGTCTCATCTGAAGGACTCTTAGGGGGAGTGGAGTCAACACTGATGTTAACTCCAGAGGAAAAATCTCATCGACCGGGAATCGACCCCGGGTCGTCAAATTGCGAGCGCAATGTTCTGACCACTAGGCTATCCCGTCCCCGTTATACACCTGCATACGAGCACATCAGCAAAAGCAGAGACCAACACACACAAGGACTAGCGCACATAAAAATTATCCTCAAACCCGATGCATTACACTCACCCACACCCACACCCACACCCACACCCACACCCACCCACCCACCCACCCACCCACACACACACACACACACACACACACCACACACACAGGCGCACGGGTTCACTTACGCACGCACGAACACACACAAAACACATACACACGCGCGCACACACACACACACGCACGCACACACACATACACACAAACACACACACACACGCGCGGACGCGCGCGCGCCTTGCGCACATACACACACAGATAGACAGATAGACAGACAGACAGACAAAAAGCCAGCCAATCAGAGAACCACACACACACACACACACACACACACACACACACACACACACACACACACACACACACACACACAACACACACACACACACACACAGAGAGAGAGAGAGAGAGAAGAGAGAGAGAGAGAGAGGAGAGAGAGAGAGGAGAGAGAGAGAGAGAGAGAGAGGAGAGAGAGAGAGAGAGAGAGAGAGAGAGAGGAGAGGAGGAGAGAGAGAGAGAGAGAGAGAGAGAGAGAGGCAAGGCAAGGCAAGGCAAGGCAAGGCAAGGCAAAGTATTTTATTCGAGGATAATAGATAAGCACTCGTGTGCTTTTTTACATCCAGTCCCCGCCCATTTCAGGGATACATCAAGTTGAAAAGATACTAAACAATAAAACTTTACGCAGTACCAAACAACACACAAGAATAAGGACACTATATATGATAAGGTAATAAAAATGCGCTCGATCAGAAGACAAAAATCAGAAGTCACAATAAAAAGATTTTGATTACGGAAGAATAGAAAAGTGTTAATAGGTAAAGAGCAAACAAGAGAACAAGATGAGAGAGAAGAGAGAGAAGGAGAGAGAGAGAGAGGAGAGAGAGAGAGAGAGAGAGAGAGGAGAGAGAGGAGGAGAGGAGAGAGAGAGAGAGACAGAGACAGAGACAGAGACAGAGACAGAGACAGAGACACAGAGAGAGTCAGACGACAAAAATAGACAAAGCCGTTAAACAAAAAGGGCAAAGAGGCAAAGAATCAGCTGAGTGTAGCCGACGCGGCAGCTAGATGAAGGTTTCTATTTTCAGAATAGAGAATAGTCTTGTTCCTGGCTTTAAGCTCTCTGCGAATGTTTTGAGAGAGAGAGAGAGATTTGAGAGAGAGAGAGAGAGGAGAGAGAGGAGAGAGAGAGTGAGAGAGAGAGAGAGACAGAGAGAGACAGAGAGAGACAGAGAGAGACAGAGAGAGACAGAGAGAGACAGAGAGAGACAGAGACAGAGACAGAGACAGAGAGAGAGACAGAGACAGAGACAGAGAGAGAGAAGAGACGAGACGAGAGGAGAGAGAGAGAGAGAGAGGAGAGAGAGAGAGACGAGAGAGAGAGAGAGAGAGAGAGAGGAGAGAGAGAGAGAGAGAGAGAGGAGAGACAGAGAGAGAGAGAAATGTGCAATTGTCTTATCTGAGCGAACCGGATTTTTGTCAGCAAAGAAAAAAAAAAACCAAAACAAACAAAGGCATGAAAATGTCATTCTTACTAGTTTAGAGGTAAAACGAAATTCTCCATTTAAATTTAAGCGTGAAAACTAATTGGTGTTTGAATGTAGAAAAAAAACACACACAACAAAATGAAATGACGCTGTGTTTTTGGTGGTTATTTTTGGTATTGTTTGTTTTAGGTTAGTTTTGGGGGTTTTTGGGGTTGTTTTTTTTTTTTTTTGGGGGGGGGGGGGGATGTTTTGGGGTTGTTGTTTTTTTTTGCTTTGTTTTCTTAGGTTGTTTTTTTTTTTTTTTTGGGGGGGGGGGGGGGGGTCTTCCTCGTTTGTTACGTTTTTGTTTCGTTTTTTAAATTTTTTAAAATTTTTTATTGTTTTTGATGTTGGGTTTGATTTTGCGTTTTACTTTTTTGTTTGGATTTCTTTTTTTTGGTTTTGGGGTTTTTGTTTTTGCTTTTTTGGGGGGGATGGGAGTTTTTGGGGTTGGGTTTTGATTTTGTTTTTATGTTTATTTTAGGGGGGGTGGGGGGTGGGAAAGGAGGGTTGGGGGTGGGAAAGGAGGGTGGGGGTTGGCTGCGTCATGTTCAGTGACATTCCTGACCTGTTGCTCCTAACGGGGCTCCTTCCGGCTCCCTACACCCCGGCTTTATTTGATTCAACTCTTTGGCTTTGAAGTATTGTATTTTCCCGGATATTTATAAAACGGATTTCTTAGGCAGGTGTTTTTTTGTGTGTGTGTTTTCTCTTAGAAAACTCGTGGTGTTGCGCAGTACTTTTCTATCCCTCAGAAAACATATACACGTGCAAACAGACAGATACAAAGAACTGGGTGGAGCTGGTCTTGTGGCGACCTTTTCTCCCTCCTAGGAAGTCGGGCCAAAGTTTCATGCCGAGAAAGGGTTAGAGACTACTACAATACAAATCAATACAAAACAAAACGATGCAACAACACAACACCGTGTCATGCAGTATAATACAATGCACAACAGTATTTATTCTGTCCACCAATCGTCAAGTCAAGTCAAGTCAAAAAACACTTTAATCACCTGAAGGGCAATTACAATACTGACTGGCATATTGATACGAATCATAATCAAAGATACTAAGATAGCTACATTTATTTTTGTACAAAATTGTATGACAGCTTCAAATAAAAAATTAAAAAATCATACTATGATGCCATTTTTGGGGGTGGAAAAAATCGATATAATTATCCGCTTTAAGCTTGTTGTTGCTAATGATGCTGATATTTGGTGTTCATTGTCAATAATATTTATTACTGATCGAGTGGAGGAGGAGGGGGGGGGGAGGTGGAGCTAGCGGGGGGTTAGGTAGTGGTTAGAGTGTTCAGCTCGTTAATCTGACCACCCAGGTTTCGAAACCACTGCTGAGGCGTTCCGTTTAAGGTTTTATTTTCTCCTGGAGGTTAGAGTAAGTACCGACCTCCAACTCCCACGAAATCCTTCGGATGAGACTGTAAACCAAAGTCTAGTGTAGGAACGCACTAAGAACATCGCAACCGTTCCGCCTTTCGGGAAGATTAGGCCATTGCGTGCGGTAGGGAAAACGGACAACAAAACGCGCGAACACTGTACTGGTGTCGTGTTTACACATCCCCGACGTGGGAATGCAGCTACCTTCATGGTAGTAGGTAAAACGGTCGCGTACGCAGAATCTGGACGTTCGGTGAACCTCAGAGGTCTAGTTAAGAACCCCCCCCAAAGTTAATAATTATGCTCTTCGTCCCCATACCTCTCCTCCTTTTCCTCCTTCTTTTCCTCCTTCTTCTCCTCGTCGTCGTCGTCGCCGTCGTCGTCAGCGTCGTCGTCGTCGTCGTCGTCGTCGTCGTCGTCGTCGTCGTCGTCGTCCGTCGTCATCATTTCATCAATCTATCATCATCATCATCATCATCACACACCACCACCACATCACACCACCACCATCACCACCACCACCACCACAACCCCATCACCACCATCACCCACCAACACCACCACCACCACACCACCACCACACCACCACCCCACCCACCATCTCTTCATCATCATTCATCATCATCATCATATCATCATCATCTATCATCATCATCATCATATCATCAAACGCTCAACTATTGTTGACACTCATTTGAGCAAAAAAACCCAAAAAACGTTGCGCTGCCGTTAAGCGCCTGACAGTCAGGCCCGCACATCCAACTTCGGCAAGGGAGGAGAAGTGTTCTCTTTCTTTTAAGCCTTTTGGGAGGAGAGAGAGAGAGAGGGAGAGAGAGGGGAGAGGAGGAGGGAGAGAGAGTAGAGAGGAAGAGAATGAGAGAGAGAGAGAGAGAGAGGAGAGAGAGAGTGAGAGGAGAGAGAGAGAGAGAGGAGAGGAGAGAGAGGATGAGAGAGAGATGTTAGAGAGAGATGGAGAGAGAGAGGAGGAGAGAGAGAGAGAGAGGAAGAGAGAGGAGAGGAGAGAGGAGAATGAGAGAGAGAGAGAGAGAGAGAGAGAGGAGAGAGAGGACGGAGAAGGGAGAGAGAGAGAGAGATAGGAGGGAGAGAGATGGGAGGATGAGGAGGAGAGAGAGAGAGAGAGGGTGGAGAGAGAGATTAGGGGAGAGCGATGAGAAGAGAGAGAGAGGAAAAAATGGACCAAGAATGCTGAAAAAAAAGACAAGAAGGAGGTAACAGGGAGAAAAAAAAAGAAACAAACGCAAAACAAAGAGGGGATTAAAAAGAGGGAATTTCTAGCACAGAATTTCCCAAGGTGGGGATGCTGTTTTATACTGACAGACCCGGCATCCTCACAGGGAGATAGTAGATAGGGGGGGGATTGATTTGATTTGATTGATTTATTCTTTTATATCGAGGATAATGGGATAAGCACTCTTGTGCTTTTTTCCAGTCCCCGTGTGTATGCAGTTTTGTAAATGTCATTGTTCCCACCGGCACAGATGGCCTACTCATCGAAAAGCGGAACAGGATTTAACGTGGCGCAAGATGTTCTGCGTGCGTTCGCACACGGGGCTCGGTTTAAAGTCTCATCCGAAGGACTTGTGGGGAGAGGTGGAGTCAGCACTGATGTTAACTCCAGGAGAAAAATCTCCTCGACCAGAGGGGTTAGGGGGGTGGGGGTATGGTTTGGGTCAACAACTCTGGTTTTAAACGAGGCGCGGGATAGCCTAGCGGTCAGAACACTGCGTGGGCAATTTGACGACCCGAGTTCGATTCCCGTTCGAGGGGTTTTTTTCTCCTGGAGTTTAACATCAGTGCTGACTCCGCTCTCCCCCAAAAGTCCTTCGGATGAGACTATAAACCGAGGCCCCCCGTGTGCGAATGCACGTAGAACATCTTGCGCACACGTTAAATCCTGTTCCGCTTTTCTTTTTAAGTGTAGGCCATCGTGTGCCGGTTGAGAAACAGATAACAAGAGTTACAAAAAAAACTGCATACAAACAGGGACTGGATGTAAAAATATACAGGGTGTTTATTCCATTATCCTCGATATAAAAAGAATAAAAAATTTTTTTTTTAAACCATATCCGGTGTTCAGGTCCCTCACAAAAACTTGCATAAGGTAATTGGGGGTCAAGCCAATGATTTGAGGTCAGCTAGGTCGGTTCAATCGGTCAAGCACCAGAATCTGTACTTTTATTCTGTTGTTTGTCCGTTTTAAGCTGTTAACCTGAGCCAAGGAGGGCAAAGAGGGGAGGGGGAGTATGGGAGGGAGGGGGAGGAGGAGAGAGAGACACTGACACTGACACAGTTTATTGTCCATACAGCATTTACAGCCCTGTAGACAAGGGGGGAAATAACAAGTTCAGATGAATTTGTGTAACAATAATAACATTTTTCAATTTTTTTCTCACTTCGCACTTACATTATGCTACTGCACATTCTAATTGCCACGCAGGTCACACACACACACACACACACACACACACACACACACACACACACACACACACCACACACACACACACACACACACACACACACACCACACACACACACACACACACACACACAACACGCCACACACACCACACTCTCTCTCTCCCTCCCTCCCCCCCCCCCCCCCCCCCCCACACACACACCTAACAGAATCAATAAAGTCTAGCTAAATTCATTGGAGAAGCAATGAATATTAGGAAAAAGATAACGGAAACTGAGTAAACTAGTCCTTAGATGGTCCTTTATTGATTCTGTTAGAGAGAGAGATGAGAGAGAGAGAGGAGAGAGAGTGAGAGGAGAGAGGAGGAGAGAGGAGAGGGGATGAAGGAGAGAGAGGGAGTAGAGAGATGAGAGAGAGGGCGAGAGAGAGAGAGGAAGAGAGAAGGGTGGGGTTGGAAGGAGGAGGGGAGGAGGAGGAGGAGGAGGAGAAGAAGAAGAAGAAGAAGAAGAAGAAGAGAAGAAGAAGAAGAAGAAGAAGAAGAAGAAGAAGAAGAAGAAGAAGAAGAAGAAGAAAGAAGAAAGAAGAAGAAGAAGAAGAAGAGAAGAGAGGAGAGTCAGAGAGACAGACAGACAGACAGACAGACAAGCAGACAGACAGAAAAAAGAGGGAGGGAGGGTGTTGAACAGAGAGAGAGGAAAGAATGCCAATGTGCATGCGCATGTGAGTGCGAATTGCTTTATTCTAAAGGCCTTGGCCACATTTGAAGGGGGGAAAACACAAAACACACACTATCATACAAGTAATAATCATATAAAACAAAAAAAAAAAAAACACAATTCACAGATTTGCAAACAAGACAATATAATAATCAAGAATTTATAAGGGTGTCCCGCAGTTTAAATGCTTTATACAGAAAAAGAGCTAAACTGTTTTGAAGTAGCTTCCTTTCCAGACATAATGAGCTATGATTATTTAAACTATGAAGGCATTGGTTGACGTAAGAAACTTTTGAGGTACAAACTGCTCTTTAATTGTTTAAGTTGTTGTCTAGAAAGCGGAAAGTCTGGGTCGGAGTGTGCAATGGTTCGAATCCCGTTTGGGCCCAAAAACTCCCCCCCCCACAACCCATCCATTAGATCATGAGTGGTGGTCTGGGTACCGTGCTAGTCTTTCGGATGAGACGTTGAAACCGAGGTCCCGTGAGTTACACATCATTATTTAGCGCACGTAAAAGAATCCACGGCAACAAGAGGGTTGTCGCTGGCAAATTTCTGTAGAAAAAAGCCACTTTGATAAGGAAACAAATACAATTGCAGACATAAAGAAAAAATAAAATGGGTAGGGCGCTGCACTTGTGGCGACGCGCTCTCCCCGGGGAGAACAACCCGAATTTCATGCAGAGAAATCTGCTGTGACATAAAGTGGTATGGATAAATTAAAATAACTAAAAACAAGTAAATAGAAAATGTATTTCGTCTTCAGCAGAGCGATCACACAGAGGACAGATCACATTTCTCTCATCTATATGTCTGTAGTAGAAAAGGCGGGTTTTTAAATCTGAAAAAAACATATCTAAACTCCGTTGATACTCTTTTAAAATGCCTGTCCATTTTCATTGTTAGATATAAAGGAATAAAATGTAATTCATTAATCAGACTATGAATTTCATATCTGTACTAATTTTAATATGTAAATGCTAATTCTGCTATGACATTCAATTAATTTTCACGAAAAAGACGTAAGAATAAGGAATGGTTTTTCAACACCTGATTGAGCCACACATAACCAAAACTGTTGTATAAAGTTTTTTTTCGAATTTCGTCTAATTGATTATAACTTTTTATAAGCTTTACGATGAAGACTATGTTGTTCCATTTGAGTCTATTTCAACCAAAAACCAAATACACTTTACAGCTGAAACAATCTGTAATGGGTATCGGTTCATTTCTCCATATAGAAGATTATTAGGTGTTTTCATGATACACCAAGAAATTTCTTAAGGGCGAACAAATGAATGTTCTTACTGGAATAGATGCTGCATCAAATTCCCATATTTCAGCCCCATACAATGCTATTGGCTGTACTTGGAATAAAAGGATTCCAAGACTAAATAAAAATGATATGATCATTCAGCTTTGATAACTCCTGCATTTGGTAATAAAAGCACCCTTTGCTCGACAAGCAAGGTCTTTACAAGCAAACGTAAAACTCAAATGTTTCAGAAAGTACAGTCCTAAATATGTATGTGCATTCACTACAGCCATAGTAACACCATTGAAATTCCATCTTTCTCTAGCAGCAAGATAACCACCTTTTCTGAAAACAGTTATATTACTTTCAAACACATTGAGCTTCAGCATTGACCGTCTTTGTAAACAATTCAATTGATTTCGAAGACCTACAACAGTTTCAGATATCAGTGCAACGTCATAGCGAAAAATTAAAGTGAAAAATTCTATGGCTTCATTCTGAAAAAGAAACGCCATGTCTTCAAATTCAAGAAGCTCTCTGGTTATTTCACTAATAGATAAAGAAAACAATGCAGGGCTGCAACATCACCTTACTTAACCCCAAATTAGAACAGTTGATTAACACCAGAAGTACAGTTGCTTAACACCAATAGAACAGTTGATTAACACCAGAAGTACAGTTGCTTAACACCAGAAGTACAGTTGCTTAACACCAATAGAACAGTTGATTAACACCAGAAGTACAGTTGCTTAACACCAGTAGTACAGTTGCTTAAACACCAGTAGTCGGTTGCTTAAAAAACCAGTAGTACAGTTGCTTAACACCAGTAGTACAGTTGCTTAAAACAATTTAGTACAGTTGCTTAACACCAGTAGTACAGTTGCTTAACACCACTAGTACAGTTGCTTAACACAGTAGCACACCAGAAGTACAGTTTGCTTAACACCAGTAGTACAGTTGCTTAACACCAGAAGTACAGTTGCTTAACATCAGTAGCGCAGTTGCTTAACACCAGTAGTCAGTTGCTTAACACAGTAGTACAGTTGCTTAACACCCAACTAGTACAGTTGCTTAACACCACTAGTACAGTTGCTTAACACCAGTAGTACAGTTACTTAACACCAGTAGCGCAGTTGCTTAACACCAGTAGTATAGTTGCTTAACACCAGTAGTACAGTTGCTTAACCACCAGTAGTACAGTTGCTTAACACCAGTAGTACAGTTGCTTAACCCCAGTAGTACAGTTGCTTAACACCAGTAGTACAGTTGCTTAACACCAGTAGCACACCAGAGTACAGTTGCTTAACACCAGTAGTACAGTTGTTTAAAACACCAGTAGCACACCAGAAGTACAGTTGCTTAACACCAGTAGTACAGTTGCTTAACACCAGAAGTACAGTTGCTTAACACCTGT
>JASPKP010001900.1:0-17500 GCA_030674155.1 Stramonita haemastoma | reverse complement strand
TATTTTGATACATTTTGTATTGGTTTGTATTGATCTTGGTTGGTTTTTATTTGTTTGAAAAAATGTGGGGGGTTTTGGGGGGTGGGGTAGTGGTGGTGGGTAAGAATTTTTTTTTAAAGTAGTAGGCACATTTTAGCCAAATTGTTTCCTCTTTTGTTCTTTCTACTTTTCCTTGTTTTTGTTGTTGTTTTTAAAAAAATCAAATTGATATTTTTGCTTTTTGATAGTGACGTCGTTTAGGTAATTTTGATTTCGTTCAGGTTTTTTTAACCTTCTTCTCTGTAGCCATTGTGGAGTTTTTTTTTCTCCCTTTTTCTCTGTCTATTTTCTATCTAAACTTTGAAAATGTCAGACTGGATTACTCTATACCGTTGTGCGGCATAGGATGTTGTGAAAAGTAGGACATGGTGTTGAGCAAGGATATGTTTCTTCTTTTCATCAGACTCGCGTGGGATTTTCCTTCGGTTATTTTGTTGTTGTTATTGTCGTCATCGTCGTGTCCGTTCGGTTCGTTGTTGTTGTTGCTGCTTACTACTTGTTACAGACTTCCTCTGATTATTTACCATCTTGGGCAAGTCACTATATTTGTCGCCCTTATGTGGCTAAAACATAATGTATTCTCTAAGAAAAAGTTTTTTGATAGTACAAGAAATGATAAGGTCATCGAAACTGTTACATTCGATTAGACTATTATACCCAGTTCTTTTTTTTTTCTTTTGTCCTTGCAGAGAAGACTGTGTTTTTAGACTAGAGAAGGCGTTAGTGAAGTCATGAGGATGGACTTCCAAATACCGTGATCTGTCTGATGCTCGCCAGCTTATGATCCAACCCCTCCTCGTTTGCGTCACAACTTCTGAGGACTTTAGAAGTTGGCGTCGTTTTGTTTATGTCTTTGTTTGTTTGGTATTTATTTTGTTTCGGTGATATTTTACAAGCTGTGACAGAAATGTTTCTCAATACTGTCCGTTCAGGCTATAGCAGATGGCCTTTCAGTGCTCAAATGGTTTATTCTTAAACATTACGATGTGAATGATGCAGACAGCTTTTTCTTTTTGCTTTCCTTTTACTTTTTCTTTGTGTTTCTTTCTGTTTTTTCTCTTCGTTTTATTGTCAGTGGAGTTTTGGAGATTAAATTAGAGTGTCAAGACCTGATATTGCTTTTGTAATCCATTGAGCTATTAAACAATGGTAAATTAAAAATGGATTTGTTTTATTTCAATTGAATTATCGTTATGTTGTGGCTATTTGTTTAAAAATCTGTTTTGGATCAGAAGTGAAAGGTTAAAAAAAGTTCCTGTTCTTGCTCGTTAGAAAACTGTACAATAAGTTGAAAAAGGGCATCAGTACTTGCCGTTATATTTGGTGAGTACTGTTGCTCCTCACGTTCATCAAGGGGTTACCTACTCACCTCTTGTTTTGCTGATTTTTTTTATTATCTAACGATATGTGTTGATTTTAACATTTACATATTTTGTTACACTCTTTTTTCATGTAAGACCAGTAGATATAGTCACTTATATTTGGCGTCTATCTAGATGCCTTCAGTAGCTTGTTTTTGCAGTTGATGGACTATGGCTGTGTTGTGTGTATTTCAGAAAACCTCTCTAAGGAAGGTTGAGTAAAACCGAAATGTTAGAGAATCAACTTTTTATAAAACATTAATTGTTGTTTCCTTTTCTTCCCTTGTCTTATCTTTCTTTCTATTCTATCTATTATCTATCTATCTATCTATCTATCATCTATCTATCTATCTATCTTATCTATCTATCTATCTATCTATCATATCTATCTATCTATCTATCTGTCTGTCTGTCTGTCTGTCTGTCTGTCTGTCTGTCTGTCTGTATGTCTGTCTGTCTGTCGTCTGTCTGTCTGTCTGTCTGTCTATCTATCTATCTATAATGCACATGTATTTAACTAATATCATATAAATAGTTATAGTACATACATTAATAATTATTATGTGTGTGTATGGATAGATAGATAGATAGATAGATTGAATAGGAATAGATAGATAGAATAGATAGATAGATAGACAGACAGATGGATAGATAGATAGATAGATAAATTGACAGTAGATAAGACAGACAGGGACAAACCAGACAGGACAGACAGGACAGGACAGAACTCTCTCTCTCTCTCTCTTTCCTCTTTCTTCTCTCTCTCTCCTCTCTCTCTTCTCTCTATCTCTCTCTCTCTCTCTCTCTCCTCTCTCTCGCTCTCTCTCTCGCTCTCTCTCACTCTCTCTCTCTCTCTTGCTCACCAGCAAGTGTTGCAATGTGAACCTGGGACTGTGCACGACCACCGATTCCAGGTGGTTCTGAAGCGCATAAATAATCATAGCAGAATTAATGGTTATAAAAAAATGGATCGAAGTGGCGAGCGTGTAGCAGATGCCTGCATCGCTTATTCTATGCTGGGGCTCAGGACACAGGATACACGGGGTTATGGGTTCGATTGTCGTGGCCCCATTCAAAACTGACGTGGTTCACCCTGTCTGTTTTCTGCCGTGTTGTATTACATCGTCTATACTTTCATATACGGCAGATTCTTTGAGTGAAACTCAGGACCTGCTCTCCCAAGAGAGAGTGAGATGTTGCTGTTGCAATGCCTCTAATTGAAACTAATTAACAAAGGGGGGTTGTTTAATTCTCTTTCTTATGGGAGGAGATGCTTTTTCTGCAGAATTTTTCTATGGACAGATTCGTGATTGCTCGAGTTTTCTGCATGCTAGGAATGTATGACAGCACACATAGGACCTCGATGTATTATTTCGTCCGAAAATCTAACCCTCAGATTGTACTTAAAGACTATTGGGACGGCGGGTGGAAAAGTATCTGCATCAGGAATCGAACACGCGATTTTTCGCTCTTAGACAGGAGTTTTACTCTAGACAACATAGCCAATATTAATCTGGTGATCATTCTGATGCTGCGTGCGTGGTTTGATATTTCTCCTTTTTGTTAATATCCTCTGAACTTTAGCTTCTTGATGGGTAAGACGCAATGTAATAGGGGGGGGAATGAAACATGGATTGCATTGCATGTAAATCTCTGTAAAGCTTGCTTCTGTTTTGAGCGAGGACGATGAGCTGGAAATGTTTATTTCATCACTTTGCACGTGACAGGCTTTTCAATGCTGAATGAAATTGAAGTAGACGAATAAATAGCAAGTGATTCTGTCAGTGATTTTGTATTTTATGCTAAGGGGTGTCTTCTATGCTAATATGCTCGTGGTAAAAAGGCAGGCGGGATCTCTTACTTTGGCATCCTAGACCGGTTTTAAAATTTTAGCTAAGCAGGGAATGCAGAGGCGGACGAAGAAAAACTTTGTGTTCGGATAAACCAATTGAATTTGTAGACAGGCACAATAAAACGTAGATTCTAAAATACAAAAAACTGTACACTTCTTTTTTGACAGTTTATATAGAATATGTTAATTAAAACATCATAATTATTATGCATAAAGGAGAGATAGAAAAGCCTTTATTTTCTTATTTAGCGTATCTGTGGGTTATGTAGGGTTTCGTGGCCAAGAATGTGTGTTAGTATGTATGAATCAATATAAAACAAAGTTGTTATGTAATTAGGATCTCTGCAAATAGATGATGGATGAGTGAGTAGATGAGGTTAATTTTATGAATATGGGAGCTTGTGTAACTGGAAAAGATCTGGACTGTGTTAAAGGAAAGTAGACGACGAAAAGCGGATCATTATTTTGTTTGTGTTCGGTATGTGGTACATTTCTTTGCTTGGTTACCTACAAGTGTGTGGTGTGTGGTGAGTGTGTGTGTGTGTGTGTGTTGTGGGGGTGTTGTGTGTGTGTGTGTGGGTGTGTGTGTGTGTGGTGTGTGGGGGTGTGTGTGGATGGGTGTGTGTGGGGGGGTGTGTGTGTGTGTGGGTGTGTGTGTGTGTCGTGTGTGAGAGGTTGATGGGATGCGAGCGTTACCTTTGGTGTAATGCATGCAGCGAATTGTTCTAGTGGGATAATAGTAGTCTGTCAAAATCAAAGTAGGTTTTCAAAATTGATATGGTAGAAATGAACACGACATAATAATGTCAAAAGAAAAAAAAAACACCAATACAAATAAAGAATAGATCAGCTTCCCATTTAAGCCCTCTATATAGATTATATTTCATTCTTTAACCAGGTCCGGGTCCAGTGTACTTGATTTTCTGGCATGTGCAGATGGCGATGAAAAAAAGACACGGTGAATTAATCATGTGCAGCAGAGCCCAGCGCTGCCTGCACAAGAAAGCAGGAGGCAGTATGATTGGGATGGCTGTCACGCAACGATGGCTGCGGAAAATGGCTGTGAATCTGTAGAAGAGTCTTTGGGCAGCCAGGACTTGGCTGCAGGCTTGGTGTAGGGTGTTGGTTGTAGAGATTGGTTGTAAGCTTTGGTTGTGGGTGGTTTTGGTGGGGTGTATGTAGCGCGTATGGTGTGTAAGGGGGGGGGGGAGTGCTTTTGTAGCTGGGTATGGTGCAGGGTATGGTGGCAGGTTCTGGAAGCAGGCTGGATGCAAGGGCTGTGTAATTGGACAGTGTCAGGCTTGCTCAGATTTCTGTGATACGTGTTTGTGGTCGAGAGCTACCTGTTTCCTTTGTCAAAACTGGATATGACAAAAACAAACCAAAGTAATGTAAGTCAGTCACAGAAATATCATGAACTATCGCTGTTTGAGACAATGTGTGATAAGGCTTTCTATGTGATCAAACAAAAACTACAACAATAACCACACCTCCTCTCCATCCCACTGAAAACACATACACATACTCACCCACACACACACTCACACACACACACACCAAATACACTTAACACCAAAACAACACCACCCACACACACGGCACCACGCAGCACGCATAAACACACACACATTCACAATTCAAATCGTGTGCTTCTCCCCCAAGCTCCTCTTTTGTGTCTGAAGTTACAATTATGAAGAGGACTTAAAATGGAAGTCGAAAATGCACAGATATACCACACACCACGCGCGCACGCGTGGTGTGCACAACACAAACGATACATACACCTCCTACACACACCCACCACAACCAACCAACCAACCAAGCCAATCAACCAACCTCCCATCACACCTAACACCACAATCACATCCAGCACCACACCACCATCCTTCTACCAAACCATTCACCACACCAACACCACAACCAAACCAAACCAATCCAACCAACATACCAACCATCCAAATGCCAACCAACTAACCAAACAACCAAACATCAACCATCATCCACCCACACAACCACACCACACCACAACCACTCACCCCAACGTCCACCCAACCACCACACACCAACCACCCCCACCACCACCACCAAAACCCAAACAAAGCAAACTACTAAATCTCACTGAAAAAGCTTTGGCGACTTGCGATGCAGGCTGTGTAACCTCGCCGACATCATTTAAAGAAAGCGGGGAATGCCAGTCACGAAGTCTCCATATTGTTCTGGATCAGATATTATTATATTTTTCCCTGGCCTTTTTTTCACCCTGTGTTTTCTTTTTTGTTTCTTTGTCCTACCCGATGTTAGGTGCTAAAAAGAGGCAGTCGGGTGACTTGGGTGCATGCTATAGGGGAAAAAAGGCCACCGTGTGTATGGTGGTGTGCGGTGTAGTGTGTGTGTGTGTGTGATGTGTGTGTGTGTGTGTGTGTGTGTGGGCTGTGTGTGTGTGTGTGTGTGTGTGGTGTGTGTGTGTGTTTGTGTTATAATGTGTGTTGTAGTGTGTGTGTGTTAGGTGTGTGTGTGTAGTGTGTGTGTGTAGTGTGTGTGCGTGTGTGTGTGTGGTGTAGTGGGCATGGTGTGTGTGTGTGGGGGTAGCTAGTGTGTGTGTAGTGTGGTTTGTGTGTGTAAGTGTAGTGTGTGTTTGTAGTGTTGTGTGTGTGTAGTATGTGTGTGGTAGTGGGTGTGTATAGTGTGTGTAGTGTGTGTTGTGATTGTGCGTGGTGTGGTGTGGGGCATTCTTACCTTGATTATCTGGCGATTGAAGCCTCGTTCTATTAGTGTCAGGGTTTTCTTGGGTGGTGTGGTGTGGTGTGGTGTGTGTGGTGTGTGGTGTAGGGTGGTGTGGTGTGTGGTGTGGGTAGCGTGTGATTACGAGTATGCTATTAAGAAAATGTGCCTCACAGCGTGTATGGTGTGGAGGACTTTTTAACTTGATTTTCTAGCTGTTAGAAGCTTGGGTCTGTTAGTGGTCTGGGTTTCTTCGGTGGATGTGGTGTGGTGTGATAGTGGTGTGGTGTGGAAGTGATGTGGTGTGTGTGATTTGGTGTGATGTGGTTGTGTGGGGTTGTTGATGTGATGTGGTGTGAGTGGTGTGGTTTGTCTGTGTGTGAAGTGATGTGGTGTGAAAGTGGTGTGGTGTGAAGTCGGTGTGGTGTGAGTGATGTGTATGAAGTGATGTCGGTGTGAAGTGGTGTTGTGTGAAGTGATGTTGTGTGATGAGTGATGTGGTGTGATGTGGTGTGGATGTGGTGTGGTGTGAAGTGATGTGTGTGAAGTGATGTGGTGTGAGGTGATGTGGTGTGAATGAGTGGTGTGGTTGTGACAGTACTCGGTGTGATTGTGTGATGTGGTGGTGAAAGTGTTGTGGTGTGAAGTGGTGTGTGTGAAGTGATGTGGTCGTGAAGTCGGTGTGTGTGAAGTGATGTGGTGTGATGTGGTGTGGTGTGAAGTGATCGTGGTGTGTTACAATGCATCGTATAGAGAAAAGCATCTGTGTGTGATGTTGGTAGGTTACCTTCACAATTACAAGTCAAAGATTTATTATTCATAAATAGAGAATTCCTGAGAAAGTGAGATATATACTTTGATTATCCAAGGCACGGGTAAAACTGCCCTACTTTGTCCACAGTATAGGGTTTCTTGGGTTTTGTTGTGTTGTGTGGGGGTGGATACAATGCATGCCATTACGAGTAAGAAAAGGCCCATCTGTGGGGTGGGAGGATGTCTTTACTTTGGATTATCCACTGTTAGAGTTCTTGTATTGCAGGTTTCTTGAGTGGTATGGTATGATATGGTATTGTATGGTGTGTGTGCGAGGGAGGCATGTCGTGGTGTGGTTTGTGCAGTGTGGTGTGGTGGGAGCAGTGTGGTTGGGTTAGTGGTTGTGATGCCAGTGTGTGTGGTGGGATTGTCAGTGTGGTGTGGTTTGATGCTGTGTGGTTGTGGTTTGATGCAGTGTGGTGCGGTTTGATGTAGTGTGGTCGTGTGGTTTGACTGCAGTGTGGTGTGGTTGAGCAAGTGTGGTGTGGTTTGATGTAGTGTTTGCGTGTGGTTGATTTAGAGTGTTGTGGTTTATTGTAGGTGTGGTGAAATGTGGGGTGGGATGCAGATGATTGGTGTGTGGTTTGATGTAGTGTTATGGTGTGGTGGATGCAGTGTGGTGTGGTATATGTAGTGTGGGTTGAGTGTGATGTTAGATGTTGGTGTGGTTTAATGTAGTGTGGTGTGGTGTGATGAAGTGTGTGTGGGGGGTATTGCAGTGTGGTGTGGTGGGATGCAGTGTGGTGTGGTGGGATTGTGTGTGAGTGTGGTGTGATGTAGTGTAGTGTGGGTGAGTGTAGTGTGGTGTGGTGGGGTGTAGTGTGTGTGGTGGGATGTAGTGTGATTGTGGTGGGGTGTAGTGTGGTGTGGTGGGAATGAAGTGTGGTGTGTGGGGTGTAGTGTGGAGGTGTGAGTGGGATGAAGTGTGGTGTGGTGGGATGCAGTGTGGTGTGAGTGTAATGTAGCGTAGTGTGGTGTGATTGCAGTGTGTTGTTCGAGGTGGGGTATTTGTAGTGTGGTTGGATTGTGTGGATGAGTGTGGCTTGGCTTTGGTGTTGGAGTGGGTTTTGACCTTTGGATCAGTGCATTAACATTGTATCCTCATGCGTTGTTGTTGGGTTTTATTGGCTTAGTTATATAAATAAAAAAACATTTTAGAAGACAGGACAACTCCAATGTCACCATTGCTTATCTTTTGGGTAATTTCCCCATTGTTTAAAAAAAACAGTGACCAAATTTCCCCAAAACATTAGCCCAAACGGGGGAGGTTTGGGAGATGGGGAGGGGTTTTGTGGGTAAAAGGGGGCGGATGGGTTGAAGGGGAAAAGGGGGGGATTTATTTTGGGTTAAAACAAGAAATGGAAAAAAAAAAGCACCCCATCAAACTGCAATGAATGCTTTTGGAAAGGTTGAAATCTGGAGAAAATCTAAGGGCCCAAGGGAAAACCGTAAAAAAAAAAGGGTTTCCAAGAAAGAAAACCATATTGCTAGAAAATATGCAACTAAAAAAACCCCCTCCACACAACACAAAAAAAAAAAACAAACTAAAAAAAACAAATCCCAACCCAATAGCCTCCCTCCCCCTTAATTTTCCCCCCCCCCCCCAACTAGAATGTGCACAGCACAATGTCGGCAAAGTCCGTAGCCCTTTTTAAAAAAAATTACCCAACTGGGCCCTGTGTAGCAACGATTTGAAAAAAAAAATCTACATACCAAAATTTGGTTGTTTAAATTAATAATGGGGACGGGCATCGATGTTTCAGAGTAGGTATTTTTAAAATGTTTCAACAAGTAGCATGTAATACAAAAAAAAAAACCCTCTGTGTGTGAAATGGGGGTGTATTGTATTTTTTTTGTATTCTGTTTTTTTATTCTTTTTTTATCGAGGTTTAACGGGAATAAAGAATTCTTTGTTTTTTTTTCACCCGGCCCCGTGTGTATGCAGTTTTTGTAAATTTTTTCATCTGTTCCCACCGGCAAGAGGGCCCTTTACTCTTACAAAAAACCGGAACGGGTTTTTAAAACGTTTTTCGCAAATTTTCCTCGTGCGTTCCCCAACCAAAGGGGCCTCGGTTTTTAAAGTCCTAAATCCGAAGGACTTTTGGGGGGGAGTGGGTCGGCACTGTTTGTTAATCAAGGAAAAAAATTTTTTCCCGCCCGGGAACTCAAACCGGGGGTCGTAAAAATTGTAAAGCGCAATTTTCTGCCCACTAGCTTTTCCGTCCCCCCCCGCGCGCCGCGCGTGTGGTGTGTGTGTGTGTGATGTGTGTGGGGTGTGTGGTGTGTGTGTGTTGTGTGTGTGTGTGGGGTGTGGTGTGTTTTTTGGGTTTGTCTGTCTGTCTGTCTGTCTTTTCCTGCCCTGTTGTCTGTCGGGTTCTGTTCTGTGTCTGAAGGGTTCTCTGTGTTTTTTGTGTGTTGTGGCGCGTGCGTGAAATGGGTGCGTGCGTTCATGGTGTGGGGTTTGCGCGTGGGGGCGTGGGGTTTGTGTGTGTGTGTGTGTTGTTGTGTGGGGGTGCTGTTGTGGTTGGGGTGTACCCTGATTTTTCTCTTCTGGTTATTTAATCAATCAATCAATCATATAACAAGAAGCCTAAAAAAAACACCATAAAAACAACAAACATCTCCGGAGTCGGGAATGCAGCTACCCCACCGCGGTTGCATACGAAAAATCCCCCCCCACTACAAACCTCGATTCCCAGCCGGGGGAACGGAAAAAACAACAAAAAAAAACCCCCCAAAACAAGTCGGATCAAAGGGGCAAAATCGTCTCCCCCCTTTTTTTATCTCTAAGCTAGGCTAATAAATGGACTGACGTGTTGGGGCTGAATGTACGTACACGGGGTGTGGTGGGTGTGTGTTTTTTGTTTGCCCCTTTTTTTGAAACCCATTAACGGGTTTTAAAGCCATGGCTTCCCTTTTGTTAGCTGACCAAAACTTTGCGCTTTTTTGGGTTTTTTCGCGGTGTTTTTTCCCGTGGTTTTTTAAACCAATGGGGGAAAAATATTCGTTCACGGGGTTTGGGTGGAAAGGGCTTCTCTTTTGAAAATTTAAAGGGCAAAGGGGTTCGATTCCGTCGGGAAATTTGAATATCTCCCCTTCCCCCCAAATAGAAAGGCGTTTAGTAATGTGTGGGTGTTATTTTTTTGGGAAATCAAGCGAGAAACTGAAATCTTGTCCAAAGGAAAAAAGGGGGGGTTGTCTGTCTAAAAAAGCCCCCCTTTGCGGGGCCCAACATTGCTGATAGAAAACAGCACGCCCTAGATTAAACCTGAAAAACCTACAGTAATGTTTTCCCTAATTACGGGCCCAAAAAAAAAATTTCCCCGACGAAGGGGAAACAAAATTTCAATGCAAAAATTTAAGGCTGATAAAAACGTGGATTTTTTTCAGCCCCCCTTTATGTAATTTTTGTTTGAGTGCGGAGATTTAAAAAATTTCCCAGTTCCCCCAGGATCAATTAGACTGCAACAGCTTCTTGCATAAAAAATTTTCCCAAAACCCAGAGGGGGCAAAAAACTGTCCTCAAAACCAAAAAAAACCTTAAAAAACATCAAACAATTCCCTTTTTCCCCCTCCCCCCCCCCAAAGACTAAACAAAAACCCCCCAAACCAGAGACAACCCAAAACCAAAAAATCCCTTCCGCCGAATTGCAGATGCATTTGTAATTTCACATATCCACGGGAGCCATTGAACATGTTTTTTTCATTTGACATTTAAAAACCCACACACAAAGCATACGCACACACGCACACGCCAACCAAAAACACACATACACGCGACACAAAACACACTAACACATACCCCACACACACAACACACACACACACAAAACACACACCCCCCCAACACGGATTTAAACCCCCCCCAGCCGCACGACCACAACACCCCCCCCAACACACACACACACAAAACACACACACAACAACACACACACACAAACACACACACACCATACTGAAAAACACTAAACCCACTAAAACTTTTTCTCTTGCCCCTTGTAACCCCCATCTTTGTCTGTTCCCTCACTCCCTATTTGCGGTACAAAGCGCAGAAGACAGAACCCGACAAAACAGACTGACAGCCCCATAACCCCTGACAAACGATATCCCCCCCTAATGGAAAACTGCTTTGTATTCTTTAAACTAAGTGCATGATTTCAGTTTTTCCGGGCAATTTTTGCAACAAACAAAAGTTTGGGGCGAAAGGGGAAAAGAGATCAAATCAAATCAAACCAGTTTTTAAAAAAAATATATTTAAAAGAGAGAGAGAGGGGAGAGAGAGGAGGGGAAAAAGGGAGAGGGGGAAAGAGGAGAGAAAAAGAGGAGAGAGAGGAGAGAAGGAGAGAGGGGGAAAAGAGGAAAAAACAGAGACAAGACGAGACACACATTTGAAAAAATGGGAAAGAATGAATTTAATGGGGGAACGAACGAATATACCCTATTTATGATCCATTTTGGGAAAATCCAAAGGGTGGAGAGGGAATAAAAGAGAGAGAAGAGAGGGCCGAGTAGAAGAGAGAGAAGAGAAAAGAGGAGAGGAAAAGAGGAGGAAAAGGAAAAGAAGAGAGAGGAAAAGAGAGAGAGAGAGAGAAAGGGAGAGAGAGAGAGAAAGAGAGAGAAGAGGGGGAGAGAGAGGGGAAAAGAGGAGAGAGGGAAAAAAAAAAGGGGGAAAAAGGGGAAGAGAGAGAGGGGGGTAGAAGAGAGAGAAAAAAAGACAAGAAAAAAGAGAGGGTTGGGAAAAGGAAGACGGAAAACAGAGGGCGAGAGGCAGAGGAGACAGGAAAAGACAGACAGACAGAAAAACAGAAGGGGCAGAGAGACAAACAGAGGACATAAAGAGAGACAGAAGACAGACAGAGAGACAGAGAGACAGACTGAGAGACAGACTTTGACAGAGAGACAGACAGAGGCAGAGAGACAGGGCAGGACAAAAGCAGGGGGGTGGAGGAGAGAGAGGGGAGAGAGGGGAGGGAAAACGAGAGAGAGAAGGGGAGAGAGGGGAGAGAGAGGAGATACAAAACAGAGAGAGAGAAAATCAAAAAACAAATCAAATCAAATCAATTCAAAATTTTTTTTCCGGGTGGTACATCGAGTAAGCAATAAAATTCCCCCTTTTTTATCATTTCGCTGACAGACAGAAAAGACCCGACAGACAAAGAAGAGAGAGGAGGGGGAGAGGGAGAGGAAGAGAGAGGAGAGAGAGAGAGAGAGGAAAAGAGGGGGAGAGAGAGAGAGAGATAAAAGGGGGAAAAGAGAGGGGAAATGAGAGAAGAGAGAGAGGAGAGAGGGAGAGGGAGGAGGGGAGAGAGAGAGAGAAGAGAGAGAGAAGAGGGAAGAGAGAAAGAGCTAGAGGCCAAAGGGGGATTTTAAAATGAATTGTTTCCTCGAATCATTTCTTTAAAAATAAAAAAAAATGGAAAACCATCAAGAAAGAAACAAAAACCCTGCAAAAAATTTTCAATTCCCCATTTGGCAAATACCCCCAACGCATTTTTTAGCAGGGCACACTCACCCCACAAAAATATTCGCAAAAAAAGGGGGAAGCAAGAGCCAAAAGTACAAGTGTACGTGGGTATGTTTTCACTATTATTCCAAAATCCGGGGTTTCTGTTAAAACAACAAAAACCTATGAAAAAAAAAAACAAGAAAAATCGGGCGACAACTACTTTCTATACTACTACTACACTACTACTACTTCAACTACCCACTAAACTAAATACCTTTCTTTCTCTACTACTAAACTTTATCTGAAATACAAATTACTACTAAAGGGCTACTAACTACTAAATACTACTATAAATAAAAACCCAAATACTGCTGCTTGGGTGTACAAATTTCTTTCTACTTTCTACTGCTACTGAAAATACTACACTACTAAATACTTACTAAACTACTACTACTACACTTCTAACTACTTCTACACTTCTACTACTACTACTTTTACTACCCACAAATACTTTCAACTATACTCTAAATACTTTCTAATACTACTAAATGCTTTTCCCGGGGGCAAATACTAAATGTAAGGTATAATACTACAAAAAATTTCCCCATGCTTACATGTACAAAATTGGTTTCCCCAAAACCCAGCCACCCCCCCCCTCCCTCGAGATTGTATCAATCCCATTTTTAAATCTTCGACAAAGTTCATGCAGCACACAATCACACCCAAAAATTATTCCCAAATTTGCTTTCTTGTAAACACACACACAGACAGACCGACAGACAGACAGACAGAAAAGACAGCAGACACAAACCCCACACACACACACACACACGATGGAGAGAAAGAAGAAAAGAGAAGAGAAGAGAGAGAGAGAGAGAGAGAGGAGAGAAAAGAGAGAGAGAGAAGAGAGAAGAGAGAGAGAAAGAGAAAAGAGGGGGAGAGAAGAGGGGAGAGAGAGGGGGAGGGAAGAGAGAGGGGAGAAAGAGAGAGGGGGGGAAAAGAGAGAGAGAGAAGAGAGAAGAGAGAGAGAGAGGGGAGGGAAGAGAGAGGAGGGGGAAAAGAGAGGAGAGAGAGAGGGGGGGGAGGGGGAGAGAGAGAAAAAGAAAAGGGGGGGGAAAAGGAGAGGGGAGAGAGAGAGAGGGAGAGAGGAGGAGAGAGAGAGGGAAGAGAGAGAGGGGAAAGAGGAGGGAGAGAGAGAGAGAGAGAGAGAGGGGAGAGAGAGAAAACAGGGAGACAGGGCAGACAGAGAGAAAGAGAGAGGAGAGAAAAGGGAAAGAGGAGAGAGAGAGGGGAGAGAGAGAGACAAAAGACAGGGGGACCCGGGGCAGAGACAGAGACAGAAAACAGGACGACGAAAAGAGACAGAGGACAGGGGACAAAAGAGAGAGACAGGACAAGAGAGAAGACAAGACAGGCAAAGATGGGATGGGAAAAGACAGACAGAGAAGAGAGACTTTCCCCCATGCCTGAAAGTTTTTTTAAATGAATAGGCAATGAATTTGGAAGCGCTCCTTTCTATCCACTCTGCAGAAAAACCCACAATTTCTTTCTAAAAGATAACTAACTTCCCCGAAATTTCCCCGAAACCTAAGCATTTAGCAACCAAAACCCCCACACTTCGATGTTTGTTCGATCCCACTGCTGGAAAAATGTCGGGGCCCCTTTTTAGATATTTGGGGAACGTATAATGATTTTTTAGATGTTTTGTGTGTGTGTGTGTGTGTGTTTTGTGTGTTGTGTGTGTGTTTGTTGGGTGTGTGGTGTTGGGGGTGTGTAGTGTGTGTGTTGTTGTGTGTTGTGTGGGGGTGTGTGTGTGTGTGGGGTGTGTTGGGGTGTTTTGTGTTTTGTGGGGTGAGTGTGTGTGAAAGGTTTAATTTGTTTTTTTCTTGTTAGAGAATGGATACATAGTTTATTTTATCCGCTATGTTTGTATAAACAAAAGAAAAAAAAATTTTTGTTTTCCCCTTTTAAAAAAAAAGATCTTTCTGAATGTTATTGGTGTGGGGTTGTGGGTTGTGTGTGTTGTGTGGGGTGTGTGTGTTGTGTGGTGGGTGTGTTTTTTGTGGGGTTTTTCGCGCGGCGCGTTTTATGTGTATGCGTGGTGGGGCCCGAAAAGTGGGCCTTACGTGAATGTCCCCCTGGTGGGCCCTATGGAAGGATCTTGTCCCGAAAAAATTTGGAAATTTTATCGATTTATTCAGAGGTGAAAAAGTGACCCTCCTCCCCCCTTTCCCCCCCCATCCAAAAATTCCCGGGAAAGGGTGCTTTGCCACTTTTTAAAAAAGGTGTGTTTTTTAAATTTTTTTTATTTATTTAATTTATTTTTCTTGTATATCGAGGATAATGGAATAACAATTTATATGTTTTTTAACCCCCAGTCCCTGTGTTATGCATTTTTGGGAAAAATTGTAACTGTTCCCCCCCGGCACACGAAGGCCTACTCTTACCCAAAAAGCGGAAAAGGTATTTTAAAAAGTGCGCAAGATTTTTCTGCGTTGCGTTTTGCACAGGGGCATCGGTTTTTTAGTCTCCCCTTTCCCAAAGGGCTTTTTGGGGGGGGGGGATCAGCACTTTATGTTAAACTCCCAAAGGGGGAAATTTCCCCCCCGAAACCCGGGGAAACAACCCCGGGTCGTCAAAATTGGGGGAGCGCCAAAGGTTTTTGCCCCCCTTTTGGGCCCAAAACCCGGGGCCGCGTGTGTGTGTGGGGGTTTGTGTGTGAGGGGTTTTGGGGTGTGTGTTGGGGTGTGTGGTGTGTGTGTGTGTGTGTTTGGGGTTGTGTTTGGGGTTTGGTGTGTGTTGGGTGGTGTATAGATTGCCCTTTGGGTTTCCCGTGAAGTCCTTGGAAAATGTTTGAGGGTTTTTTATTAAAGAAAAGTTTTAAAATACTGATTTCCCTTTAGGGGGGGGGAAAATGAAAAAAGAAAACATTCGGCACGATGGGTGTTAGATTTTTAAAACTGGCGTTTTGGTGTGTGGAGTTTGGGGTGGGGGGGGGGGGGGGGGACCCGGGGGCATGCGTTTTCGGGAGGGTTGGTGTTTATGTTTGTTTGTATTTTTGGGTTTTTGGTTCCCCCAAATTTAGGGGCCCGTCAGTCAGTTTAGTCATCAGGTCCTTGTCTGTTCCCTCCGTTCCCCCTTTGTTTTTCCCCTTTGGGGCCGTTTGTCCGTTTGTCCTTTTCCGTTTGTCCGTCTGTCTGGGCTGTCGTCTGCTGACTGTCGTCGTTTTGTCCCTTTTTGTTTTCCCGTCGTCTGTTGTCTGGGCCCGTCTGTTGTTTTGTCCCGCTTTCTCTCTCTCCTCTCCACTCTTCCCCTCCTCCTCTCTCCCTCCAATCTCTCCCCCTTCCCCCCTCTCCTCCTCTCCCCTCCCTTCTCCCTTTCCCCCCCTCCCCCCTCCCCTTCTCCTTTCCCCACTTTCAACCCTTTGTTCTGCCCCCTTTTCTTTCCTTTTTTTTTCGTTCTTTTTGGGGGGGTATTTTTGCCGTTTTTTGTTTTTTTTTTGTTTTGTTTGTTTTTATTTTTTTGGGGAAGGGGGGGTGCTGTTTTTTGGGGTTTTGGGTGTTTTTTTTGGGTTGGGGGTGGTGGGGGGTGGTGGTGGTTTTGTTTTTTTTCCTTGTGTTTTCTTGGGGGAGGGGGGAGGTGGGAAAAGGTTTTTTTTTTTTTTTTTTTTTTTGTTAAAATTTTTTGCCTTTGTTTTTTTTTTTTTTTGCTTTTTTTAAGGGGGTGGGGGGGGGGGGTTGTTTTTTTTTTTGGTATTGTTTTTTTTTTGTTTTTTTTTTTTGCTAGAAAGGCGGGGATTTTTAAAAAAAGGAATTGCTGCTTATTTGTTTATCCTTTTTTTGAAATATAAAAAAGTTTCAAAAGTTTCAAAGTTTTCTTTTTCCCCTTTTTCCCCCTTCTCTCTCTTTCTGTCTCTGTTGTTATTCAAATTTGTTTTTTTTTTTTAAAAAAGTTTAAAATTATTGCTTGGTCCGTGTTTTTGCTCCAAGGATCCCGCGGGACATTGCGAAACTTTAATTTCCCCCTGAAATGGGAAAAAAATGGCTACCTTTATTTTTGGGAAAAAAAAAATCGTTAAAAAGAAAAAATCTCACCATTGATCACCCTAGAACCCCCGTAGCAGGGGAAAACGAAAACAAAGAAAAACAAAAAAACAAATTTCCCCCCTCGTATTTTTTTAAAAGCCCAATTATCCATAAAAAATTTTTTTTTTTCCCAAAAAAGTAAAAATCTGAAAACCCTTTAAAAGTCCCCTTTAAATTTAGCATGTTTTGATCAGTTTGACACGGGGTAGGGAAAAAACAAAGGTAGGGGGCGGAAAAACCCAAAAAAATTTGTTTTTCTTATCGGGAAAATCAATAAAATTTAAAAAAAAAACAATTTTCGGGTTCTAAAACAAAAACTTGGGTTTTTTTTGGGTGCGGGTCAAGGCTAGTTTGGCCGGGACTTTACTGCCCGGTAAAAATGATCAGAAAAAAAGTGCAAACCCTTCATCGACTCTTCCAATACCTCTCTTGGGCCCTGGAAACCCCCCCTTGTTCGAACGGATAAAGATGATGTTGATGTGATTATGATGATGATATGATGATGAAATATGATGATGATAAAATGATAAAAAGATGATGATGAATAATAAATGAATTTTGAGGGATGATGATGAACCGAAAGGAGGAGGGACGACGCCCGACGTTGATGGGGTTTGGGATTAGGGAAGATGGCGTGGAAGGCTGATTTTGATGAAGGAAAAAGCAACAGCGATTGAATAATGAAAAAAGATGACGACGAGGGAACGAAAAGATGACGACGACAAATGGCGTAAACCCTGTTTATGATAATGGAAAATAAGAACAGGGATGATATTGCTGCTGGCTGAGCTAAAGGGGGGGGTTTTTAACGATACAAACGACGACGACGAAAACGACAAATAGGGACGACGACACGACGACAACAACGACGTTAGGGAGGGAAGGGACAATGACCCAAAAACAAATGATTAACCCATGGGGAAAACCAAAGCCCCCCCTGTCAATTTTCTTTGTTTCTTTTTTTTGATTAGAATTCAGGGTACTATTGTTGTTGTTTGCCCAAAAGTCGTCGTTCGCCTTCATTTTCCCTTTCGGGTGTTTTTGTTAGCATTTACAAAGGGGCCCAAAGACGTACCTGCTGTAATATAAAGAGGGAGGAAGAGAAGGTGTATTTGAAATTTTTTTCTAATGGTGTTTTCCCCCTTCTGATTTCACTGATGTTGTTTTTTTCCCTCTTATTTTT
>JASPKP010001899.1:20000-25733 GCA_030674155.1 Stramonita haemastoma | reverse complement strand
GGGAAAAAGGGGTGATAATGTGCTCGGGCCCCTAAAGACATAAAGACATTAAAATTGCCATCTAAAAACATCACGATTGGTCATGGAATGTCTGCACTCTCTATGCTTGGGGAAAAAAAAGTGAAAAACAGGAGCACAAAATTGAAACGTTCCCAAAGGGACAAAAACGGTTATCAGAAGTAGATGGACTGGTTTTGGGAGTCAGTGACGATGACGGACAAAGATTTGGTACAGCGGGAAGTGAGACGTGCAATGAACATGGCTTGCCTTTATCCTACGAAAAGGAAGTATGGTTGCATTCTGAGCTGTACCCCAATTCCAGTAGGATTACTCCAAGAGTGTCAGCCGGGCCAAAGAACATCCCCCATTTTTAAAGTGTATGCCCAACAACAGCAATAATGAGGAGAAGTTGAAGGTTTTTTTACGAAGAGCTAAAAACAAAATCAAAAAAGTTCCCAAGAAAGACCTTCTTATTGTACAAGGAGATTAAATGGGGAAAGTGGCCCTTACGGGTTTAACAAACAATGGGTGGAAAAGTTGGTAGTAAGCATGGTGGGACCAAACGTAGGGGCCCCCCGCTCTTGGAGTTTGCAGTTAGCCATCAATTAACCTTGCAAACACCCTCTACCCACACAAGCTGTCAAGAAGAACTACGTGGCATGCGCCCCGAATGAGGAAAATTCCACAATCAGATCCTATTAATCTACATCCTCACCACGGCCGCATCAAGTCGAGCATCAACAGAGGCCAAAACAAGAACATACCCGGAGCTGATGTGGGGCAGCGACCACTATATTGTACTGTCTCAACATGAAGATGAAACTGAAGAAGAAGTACCAAGCTGCGCGCACACGTATCAAGTTTTGACCTGGGAAGTTGAGAGATCCAAAGTTGCTGAAGTTTTCAGGCACAGCTCGGGGGCAGGGTTTGCGGCACTCAACATCTTGAACAACAACATCAATGACTTCACCAACAGCTATGCTATCACAATGGGCCTCAACTTTTCATCCCCTGCTGTGCACTGCAGTTAAGTCAGCCATACATTATCTGACTAAGTAATGAACTTTATATATCAGTCTATCTTTGTTTTTTCTTTGTTTAGTTCCTAGGCTGGCTCCAGGTTTGCCAATGGTGAAATTTTCTTGTGTGTACGACTGGTTTTGCCCACCATGAAAATAGCCACATTCTGAGTTTGAGGGGGGGGGGGGGGGGGGGGGGTGGGGGGGGGGGGGAGGATGTTCTTAACATGACACAAGTGTGCAAGCCCTTTAAAAAAGATCTATTTTTTAAAGATATGATTTTGTCATTTTGAATTAGCCTATTCTGAGGTGGGGGGGGGGGGGGGGTGGGGGGGGGGGGATGTCTTAACTGACACAAGTGTGCGAGGCTTTAAAAAAATTATCACTTTCATTAAAAATACAATTTTGTCATCTTAACGCATTGCCATGGCCTACTCTTTCCAAGGGGGGCAGTAGGGTATTTTTCACGTGTGCACAAGATGTTCTTGCCTGTTTGGCAACACGAAAACTTCATTCTACAGTCTCATATCCAAGAACTTTCGGGGAATCGGTATTGGAGTCAGTAATTACATTAACTCCGGAGGGGAATACGGAAAAAAAACAAAAAAAAAAAACCAAATCTCACTAAACTAAGGGGGTGGCTCGAACCCAGGTCGTGTGTTAGACCACAAAAACAAGGCGCTTACCACTAGACTATCCCACCCTGCCCCATCCCACACCCCCCCCCAAACCCCCCTTATTTGTTCCGAACTTCGTGTGTTTCTGTATGAGAGATGTTTGCCTTCAGATCGACATAACGCATTGCTAGCCAGCCTTGTTTTCTTTTCTTGTCTGCGTGCTGCGAGGGCCGGTCTTTTATAACGATTATTGGCTTTTTATAACGATTATTGTCGCTGGTGGTCAGTTAGAGCTTTGGTCAGTATTTGCATGTCGAGAGAGGTTAGCGTACTTAGTATTCAAAAGGGACGGTAATTACTCTTTTAATAGACTGGTCAGGGTTTTTGGGAGTCACATGTATTAATTATGAGCTGACATGTGGCTGGTTTTTGTTGTTTTTCTTATCTTCTTCTTGTGTACCCTTTGGACTGAGAGAGAAAGAAAGACAGAAAGACAGAAAGACAGACAGAAAGAAAAAACAGGACAGACAGACAGACAGAAGACAGAAATTCTTTATTTTGAGGATAATGCGAGAGAGAGATTGAGAGAGGAGAGAGAAGAGAAAGGAGAGAGAGAGGGAGAGAGAGAGAGAGAGAGAGATAGGAGAGAGGAAGATGAGAAGAGAGAGAGAAGACAGACAGACAGACAGGACAGACAGACAGAACAGACAGACAGATAGACAGGCAGAAAAGACAGACAGACAGGCAGACAGGCAGACAAGCAGACAGAAAGGAGGGCAGACTCTATATCTCTGTCTCTCCCTCTGACTCTGTGTCTATCTGTTTTGTCTGCACTGTCTCGTCTCTCCCTTGCGCTGGAGAAAAGAACAGTTCATGTAGATTTTTTTCTCTCAATGTCTGAAAAAAAGTTTTATTCTGTTTTGTCTCAGTCCACCCACCTACCTGCCTGCCTGCCTGCCTCCCCCCCCCCCCTCTCTCTCTCTCTCTCTCTCTCACTCTCTCTCAATGTTGCTGTTGCCAATTCTTTTGTTGATTTCAATGATTGTCATGACTCCGACCTTTGTATTGTTTTGTTTGTTTTTGTTGATGTTGTTTCTTCCTTAATGCATAGTATACATTTTAATCTATCTATCTATCGATCGATCGTTCGATATCGATCGATCTATCTGTCTGTCTGTCTGTCTGTCTGTCTGTCTGTCTATCTATCTATCTATCTATCTATCCCTAGTCTGGCGACCGTGGGGGCACCCATGAAGACTTGACAACCAAATACCTCCATTCCTCTCTCTGTTCTGCCTTTCTCAGGGTTTTGTTGGTTCTTAGGCCTGTCCATTGGGAAAAGTCATCATTACAGGATCATGGTCACTCCCTATGTCCGCCCTGGAAAGCTTCGTGTTCGTGTAGTGTTTACGCTAGAAACCCAAATCGGTCTCTTCACCACGATGTAATGTATTTGGTTGTGGTGTTCACCATTTGGGCTATGCCATTGTCCATCTTCTGGATTTCTTATGTGAGCAAGTGTATTCACTAGCTGGCGATTGTTGTTATGGCAAACTCCAGGAGTCTAAAGCCTCTTTTATTTGTTTCTTTGTTGAAGTGTGGTCCACAAATGCCCCCCCAGTCTTTGTAGGCATCTACACTTATCTTAACATTCCAGTCACCTTGCACGACAAGGATGTCTTTTTGGAATTAGATTTAGAACTCCTTGTAGTTGGTCATAGAATTCTTCTATTTCTTTATCCGTGCTGTCTGATGTAGGGGCGTAAGTCTGTACTACTGTGATGTTCAAGGGGGTTGCTCTCAAGCAGTGGTAATAAGTCTGCTGGACACTGGCTGATGGCTTATGACGGTGTTCATGATGTCCTTATGAATGAGGAACGCCACGCACTGTTCATGCTTATCCTGTTTTCCACTGAAGTATAATTTGTGGTCTTCCTGTGTTGTTGTTTCTCTCATATTTTTCCACCTTACTTCACAGAGCCCAAGGATGTGCCATTGGTATCTGGCCATCTCATGTGTTAGTTCTTCCACTTTGCCTGTGGCTCTTAGTGTTCGTACATTCCAAGTGCCAATGGTGATGTAGTTTCTGGCACGGATCTTGCTGTGTTGTACACCAGTAGCATACTTTCTACCTCTGTCCTGATGTGCAACAGAAGGCACAGTCCTTGGTAACCAGGGCGACGACTGAACCGGTATGGAGATTTCATTGGTAGTCCTCATAGATGTGTCTTGGGCAAATCGAACCTGGCGGAGCCCATCGCTCTCCAAGTCGGATTTTTAAGTTGGGTTTACTCCACACATGAGGCAGGTAGTACTGGGTTACATGGTGACCAGTAGCAGAGGAAGCCTCTGACCTGACTCTACATGACTCTATAATGGGTAGGCGCTGCACTTGTGGCGACGCGCTCTCCCCGGGGAGAGCAGCCCGAATTTCACGCAGAGAAATCTGCTGTGACATAACGTGGTATAAAAAAAACAACATTTTATTACTGACACCGAATTCTGTAACGAAGTGCATTATTGTTTGTGCGTCTACTTGATCGATCTTCTTGCTAAAAAAAAAAGGCCACAGTCAAAGTCAAACATATATCAGAAACCCCCTTTTTGTGTACATGGAGATGAATACACAGAACCATCTCAATCCTACTCATGCGAGGATGCGATCATCTTGCCACGGAATGATCACTCTCCAAAACAGGAAACTACATCCACAACACAACACAACACAGCACAACACAGCACAACACAACACAACACAACACAACACAGCACAACACACACACTCTCTCTCTCTCTCTCTCTCTCTCTCACACACCACACACACACACACACACACACACACACACACACACACACACACACACACACACACACACACACACACACACACACACACACACACTCTCTCTCTCTCTCTCTCTCTCTCTCATACACACACACACACACACACACACACACACACACACACACACACACACACACACACACACACACACACACACACACACACACACACACACACACACACACACTAACAGCAACAACCACGGACAAAATGTCCATAATGTAAAATATTAATATATAAATAGTTTTGACAAATAAAAATCAATTTTGCGACTTAATACAGCTTAACCCGTTCGCTGCCAGGAAAAAAAATCTGATTTAAGGGCCTTGCCACTGCCAGAGGTATTTTATTTATTTATTTTACAGTTTCTGGGGTAATAATTAACAAAACATTCTGGTGTGAAAACTATTTGAGATAGAAAAACAAGTGTAATAATTATATTTTTTAATGGAAAAGGATTCAGATATTAAGAACTTTGTTTGCGTGAACGTTAGTGGATCGGTGGTCTAGAGGTAACGCGCCTGCCTAGAAAGCGAAAAGTCCGGGTCGGAGAGTGCAGCGGTTCGAATCCCGTTTGGATCTAAAACTTTTCCCCTATCCATTACTCCATGAGTGGTGGTCTGGGTGCTAGTTTTCCGGATGAGACGATAAATCGAGGTCCCGTGTGTTGCACATCATTATTTAGCGTACGCAAAAGAATCCACGGCAACAAGAGGGTTGTCCCTGGCAAAATTCAGTAGGAAAAAAACCCACTTTGCTAGGGAAACAAATACAGATGCAGACAGGAAAAAGGAAAAAAAAATAATGGGTGTAACTGCACTTGTGGCGACGCTCTCTCCCCGGGAGAGCAGCCCGAATTTCACGCAGAGAAATCTGTTGTGACGCAAAGTGGTATTAAAAAAATGTCTCTCAGTTGCAGGTATACGTTAGGAAATCTCACTGTCTGTAAGTTCTCAACTTCGCTTGTCTTGTGATGCCTTTTGTGTCATGCGTTGTGTTGTTTACCGGTGAGGTCTTATACAGTTCAATGATCAACTCATGTAACAAAATAACAACCCCCCTCGCCCCCACCCAGACATAAGCAGAAGGACAGACAGAAAGACAGATACACAGCAGGCATACAGACAGACAGACAGACAGACAGACAGACAGACAGACAGACAGACAGATACAAACACACATACACACACAAACAAACAAACATACACACATACACACAGAGTTACTCAGAAAGACAGACAACATATCTATC
>JASPKP010001899.1:0-7500 GCA_030674155.1 Stramonita haemastoma | reverse complement strand
CAACTAACTTGAGCACCAGCTCATCAATTGTATAATTAAAAAATCAATCAATAATTTTTTTTTAATTAAAACAAAAAATATATATATAAAATAATAAAATAATATATACATATAACAAACAAACAAACAAACAACCAAAATAATTAAAAAACAAAACAAAAAAAAAAAACAAAAACAAAAAAAAACAAAAAAAACCCCAACAACAAAACAACAACAAAATCCCACAAATAGCACATACAAAAAAAAAAAAAAAACACACAACACATACAAAATCTCATTACTACAACACCACACACACACACACACACACACACACACACACACACACACACACACACACACACACACACACACACACACACACACACAACACACACACACACACACACACACCAGAACAAACATCCAAACCAAAGAGAAATCAAAAATATAAAATCAGGCACCCCCCCCCCCTATAAAATGTTAAAGCCTAACCAAACAACATCAGCATCAACAACAACAATAACCACACACCAACTCACTCACACACACACAACACACACACACACACACACACACACACACACACACACAACACACACACACACACACACACACACACACACACACACACACACACAGTAAAATCAACCATCAAGGTCTAATATCTTATCAATCATCAGCAGATCAGTATCCCTTAAAAGTAACATCAAGAGATGAATATAAATGACCATATAAACTGTGGTCATACCATATTTATAATGATAATAATGTGTGTGTGTGTGTGTGTGTGTGTGTGTGTGTGTGTGTGTGTGTGTGTGTGTGTGTGTGTGTGTGTGTGTGTGTTGTGTGTGTGTGAGGGGGGAAAAACAAGTAAAGAAGGCATAGTAAGAAGTAGACACATTTAAATAAAACAAAACAAAAAACAAAACAAAAAAACCTAAGTAAAATTCGTATCTCTATATTTGAACAGTAAAAATACAATTTCAATTCCAGTTTCAATAAGAAACGAAACATTTCTATCCAATAATAAGACTAGGGTAGCATATGTGGGGATGGAAGATGGAAGAGCCAAAAAAAAAAAAGGCATCTTCAAATTACATCATGATCAAAACAAATCAGTCAACAAAGTATTTCAAAACGCCCACAAAACACTTCTGTAAACAAATCATTAATGAAACCCATAGGCCTAAGCTCACAATGTGGCCAGGCCTAACAATGAAAAGAAAAATCCCAAAGCAAAACAAACAAACGAGCAAAATTGTATAAAAGAAATAACAAATAGGAGCGAAACAACATTTAAGTTTACACAAAACAAGTTTAAAATCAAACTCAATACATTAAGAGATACAAAACTTACTAATGAAGATGAAGGAGAAAATGCAATTATTCAGGACGATGGTACATAAGGCATTACGAATGTATAAGCCAAAACATTCATATGAAAAATAATACATTCTATATGTGTGTGTGGTATGTGTGTGTGTGTGTGTGTGTGTGTGTGTGTGTGTGTGTGTGTGTGTGTGTGTGTGTGTGTGTGTGTGTGTGTGTGTGTGTGTGTGTGTGTGTGTGTGTGTGTGTGTGTGTGTGAGGGGGGGGAAGCAAAGACGGCAATAAAAAAACCCACATACACATTAAAAAAAACATAAAAAAACCTTAAACACAAAACGCTAGATAAAAATCACATCAATATATTTAAACAGTAAAATTAAAGTTTAATTCAACATAGGAACCAAACACCTATACAGTGATAAGTCTAGGATGGAAAGAAAAGGGGGAGAGAGAGAAGAGAGAGAGAGAGAGAGAGAGAGAGAGAGAGAGAGAGAGAGAGAGAGAGAGAGAGAGAGAGAAGAGATGAAGAGAGAGAGAGAGAGAGAGAGAGAGAGAGAGAGAGCATCATCAAATTTCATCATCATAAAATAAAAATAATAAAAAATAAAAAAAACCAGCCTCAGTCAATAAAGTATTTGAAATTGATCTTGTAAAAGATACAAGAGATGTTACAAATAGTTCAATCAAACAAATTTTAAAACAATCTTTAAATATGCCACCTGGTTATGCTGATGGATGATGAATGAACTACCTAACTAGTCATTCAGTCACACTTTTTGCCACATGGTTATGCTGATAGATGAATCCAAATGAACTACCTAAATAGTAAGATTAAGTTGTAAGGCACTCTGTGAAGGTTGGAGATAAGTCAATATGCTTACAGATTATTTAGAATTATGCATTACTGTGCTTCCATATAGGCTACAGTTGATGTCTCAGATTTAATAAGAATGTTGATTATAAGAATGGCAATGGATTAAGGGGCATTGACTAAGATGTTTATTCTCGTTTTTTCTCTTTTTCTGTTTTTTTTTTTGGGGGGGGGAGGGGTAGGGGTTAGAGTCTTTTGGAATTAAAGTGGATATGAATATGTCTTTTGAAGACCTCTCTACTTTGGAAGCACTTCAAGGTCAATGGTAGCATGTTCCAGAGCATACTACCAGAGTAGGAGAGGCTTGATTTGAATAGATCAATTCTTGGTATGGGTCGCTGAGGTTTTGTTGAATCTCGAGAATTCAAGTGGAATGTTGATTTCAATGTTGTAGGAGCTTGCCCAAAGAGGATTTTGTTTATAAACAATGTTTTATTTATAGCAAGCATTTCTTGTAATGGAAAGACTCCCAATTTTGTGGAGTCAGATTCAACTAAACTTGAGGACTTTAAGAGTACTGCCTTGAGGGCTCGTTTATAGTTACTAATAAGAGGTTTTAACGTATTTGCACTGGCAGTGTTATAGAGTGTAGAGCAATAATTAATTGATGACAAAATATAAGTCTCTAAAAATAGTTTTCTAGCATGTTAAGTTTAGGGAGAGAGAGAGATATGACAGTAGAATCAAGTTTCACAGAATTATGAACACGGCTATGGGATAATTTACCATTGATATAATTATCGTTCGGAAATGCACATGGTATAAAAAAAAATATACGAGTTAAAATAAATGACGTGTAGAATTTTCAGTGACAATTTTTCCCCATAATTTACAAAACACAAGTGTTGTATAAATTTTCTAATTTTCTGTTATCATTTCGATGATAATGGAATAAGCGCTCGTGTGCTTTTATACATCCAGTCCCCCTGTGTATGCGGATTTTTCAATTGTCACCTGTTCGCACTAGTGCACAATGGCATACACTTCCGAAAAGGGGAATAGGTTTTTAACATGTGCGCAAGGTGTTCTGCGTGCGTTGAGTGAGAGAGAGAGAGAGAGAGAGAGAGAGAGAGGAGAGAGAGAGAGAGAGAGAGAGAGAGAGAGAGAGAGACAGAGACAGAGACAGAGAGAGAGAGAGAGAGAGAGAGAGAGAGAGAGAAAGAGAAAGGGAAAGAGATTGTGGTGTGTGTGTGTGTGTGTGTGTGTGTGTGTGTGTGTGTGTGTGTGTGTGTGTGTGTGTGTGTGTGTGTGTGTGTGTGTGTGTGTGGTGTGTGGTGTAGAGGAGGGAAATGGGTGGTAGTGAAGAGGGGACATAACTTGTGGTAGATGTATTTTAATGGAAAAGGAGTGTTGGGAGGAGGGGGTAGAATACAGGTTTGGATCAGTGGGGATAGGAAATAAAAGGAGGGGGGGGGGGGGGGGGGGGGGGGGGGGGTCGGGTAGCTCATGGTTTTCCCGGGTTCAATTTTAATAAGATCTTCAATGATTTGGCTGAAAATTGAAAATTCTTTATAGGAAATTCCAACACCAAAATCCAAGAAATTTTTTTCATGTTGAAAGGACTGGTCATAAAACGATCTGATAAAAAATTGTCTTCTGCGTTCCCTGGCTATGCTAAAATTTTAATCCGTGATAAAAACAATTTATACTATTGTGTCTAAAGCTACACACCATAGTGTCTACCTGTTCTTGTGTCCATATGCATGCATGCAGACAGACCGGCCAACGGACTGACAACCCTTACCCCAATATTAACCTTTTAACACTAACCCTAACCCTTTACAAACTAACCTTTACAGTTACTCTAACCCTGGCCCTCATGTGGACACAAATGTCAGGTAGATTCCTTGGTACATGCTATCAGGATGGCAAAACATTTTTGTCTCGTATGGTTGGGGGTGGTTGTAGAACTTTTTCTTTTTCGTCGTCGTTGTACTCTGACAGCAACTACTGTTGTCTGTCATCTGAGCGAAAATGCGTTGCGCTGCCGTTAAGCACACTGACAAGGCAGGCCAAGGGTATATGATTTCGGCGTAGGAGAGAATCACTATCATTTGTCTTTTTTTCAAAAAAAAAATGGCAGGAAAATGGACCACAAGGTAGAGAATAGACTAGGAGACGACAGGAAGAACAGGAACAAGGCAGAAACATAAGAAGAAAGATGAGGGAATTCCTAGCACAGAATTTCCAGAAGTTCTCATACTATTTATACTGACAGCCTCCCCTCCCCCATTCCGGGAGGGGGGTGGGAGGGAGGATTGGGGGCTAGAATTTTAAGGAATGAGAAAGGGAAAGTGGTTAGGATGTTTAGGTCTGTGGGAATAGGTATGAAGACTGAGTATATGAATGCCGATAGGTAGTGATGGATAGGGAATAGGTAGGATGGATAGGGATAGGTAGTGATGGATAGGGAATAGGTAGGGATGGATAGGGATAGGTAGTGATGGATAGGGATAGGTAGTGGTGGATAGGGAATAGGTAGGGATGGATAGGGATAGGTAGTGATGGATAGGGAATAGGTAGGGATGGATAGGGATAGGTAGTGATGGATAGGGAATAGGTAGTGATGGATAGGGAATAGGTAGTGATGGATAGGGGATAGGTAGTGATGGATAGGGGATAGGTAGTGATGGATAGGGGATAGGTAGTGATGGATAGGGGATAGGTAGGGATGGATAGGGGATAGGTAGGGATAGGTAGGGGATAGGTAGGGATGGATAGGGGATAGGTAGGGATGGATAGGGATAGGTAGTGATGGATAGGGGATAGGTAGTGATGGATAGGGAATAGGTAGGGATGGATAGGGGATAGGTAGGGGATAGGTAGGGATGGATAGGGGATAGGTAGGGATGGATAGGGGATAGGTAGGGATGGATAGGGGATAGGTAGTAATGGATAGGGGATAGGTAGTCATAATTAATTTGAGGAGGGGGGCAGATTATGAAAAAAATCTTTAAAATAAAAATATGGGATGCAGATTAAAAAATTGACAATTTTGTGATCGGAATGGCAGAGTGATGGAATTGAGAGGGGGAGGGGGAGAAAATGGTTGGGGGAGGGGGGGGGGGCGAGGGGATGCATTATAGGACAGGGGTGTTTAAAAGGAGGGACAGAAAGTATATTTAGGTCAGTAGGAACGAGAAAAGACTGTGTGTGTGTGTGTTTGTGTTGTGTTGTGTATGTGTGTATGTGTGTGTGTGTGTGTGTGTGTGTGTGTGTGTGTGTGTGTGTGTGTGTGTGTGTGTGTGTGTGTGTGATTTCATTTCGAAGATAACAGAAAAAGCACTCATGCGTTGTTTTTTTATTCAGTCTCCGTGTACATGCTTTTCGGCATATTTTGTCATCATTCCTACATTCTCAAAATGTTAGTTTGCCAATAATGGAATAAGCACTTGTGCGCTTTTTTACATCCGATCTCCGTGTGCACGCGACTTTGCAAATTCTATCATCCGTTCCCGTGAACATACGAGAGAGAGACAGACTTGTGCGTGTGTGTTCTCAAATTCTTTTTTTTCGAGGTTAATGCAATAAGCACTATGTGCTTTTTCTTTTACATCCGATTCCCGCGTGCACACAGTTTGGAAATTTTGTCATCCATCTCCACTGGCATAAAAAGTATGTGTGTACTGCAGGCATATCTAGGAATAGTATATTACTGGTGTTCGCTTAGCTGTTCATTAGATATATTGTGACACCAGCGAAAAGTGTGTGTGTGTGTGTGTGTGTGTGTGTGTGTGTGTGTGTGTGTGTGTGTGTGTGTGTGTGTGTGTGTGTGTGTTGTGTGTGTGTGTGTGTTGTACTGCAGGCATATCTACGGAATGGTATATCACTGGTGTTCGAGTAGATGTTCATTAGATATATTGTGATACCAGCGGAAAATGTGTGTGTGTGTGTGTGTGTGTGTGTGTGTGTGTGTGTGTTGGTGTGTGTGGTGTGTGTGTGTGTGTGTGTGTTGTGTGTGTGTGTGTGTGTGTGTTGTGTGTGTGTGTGTGTGTGTGTGTGCGCGGCAGTTTGTTTGTTTTTTTAAAGTGGAACAAGCAGTTAATCATATGGTGATTGGTACTTGTTAGTGTTGGATGAATGTATGGTGTATGGTCGACCACTGGTGTCTTAGGTTGGGTTTTTTTTTCTTTTTTCCTTCTTAAAAAAATTCTTTACATTAGAAACAGTGTCAGAGAAAAAATGACCTGGTCTTATGACTATCAGAAGAATGGCAAAGTGTTCTTTTTCATTCTATGCAGAAGAGAAAAATCGTATTTGCAGACTGCTGTAGAATTTGTTGTATACTTTATGTGAAAAAAAGCGTGAAGAAATGTGATTGCATGTTTGTACAGTTTTCAGAATTGAAAGGAATACTGTCAGTGTGGTAGTGCGTAAGAGGTAGAAATGAGCGCAGGCATGTATGAACATGTGCATGCTAGTGTTTCAGAAATGTTTGACAGAGGGGTAGTTGTCTTTTAGTTTTTTTAGGTGAGGAAGGAGGAGGAAGGAGGAGGAGGAGGAGGGTATAGCAATGTTTAGGAGGAATGGTCATCCATGTTCTGATCTGAGATTTGTTTGAGAGAGAGAGACGCAGACGCAGACGCAGACGCAGACGTTTATTCAAGGCCACAGCCCTTAGAAGGGGGATAAACATAATAATCACATCATGACATCAAATGCAACAACACAATACACAATACATTCCTACTCACGTTAACACTGTTTTTCTTAACTTAAATGCCTTCTGTAAGTACAATGCTACATGCCTTATTGAGAGAGAGAGAGAGAGAGAGAGAGGAGAGAGGAGGAGTGAAGAGAGAGGAGAGAGGAGAGAGAGAGAGAGAGAGAGAGAAGAGGAGGGGGGGGGGGGGGGGGGGGGCAAGTCAAGGCAAGGCAAGGCAAGGCGAGGCATATTCTTTTATTCGAGGATAATAGATAAGCACTCGTGTGCTTTTTTACATCGGTCCCCGCCCTTTTCAGGGACATCATCAAGATAAAAAGATACTAAACAGTAAAACTATACGCAGTACCAAAAACATAAAAGAATAAAGACAATATATATAATAAGGTAATAAAAATGCACTCATTCAGAAGACGAAAATCAGAAGTCACAATGAAATGATTTTGATTACTGAAGAAAAAGTAAAGCGTTAATAGATAAGAGCAAACAAGAGAACATAATGAAATAAACAACTGAACAACCAAGAAAAATCCAACCAAATATATTTAGCTACAACAGTGTTACAACTCATAACAACAAAATGAACTCAAAAGGAACTACAGATAATACAATGATTATAATAATAACAATAATAATAATATTAACAATAGTAATA
>JASPKP010001898.1:22500-25739 GCA_030674155.1 Stramonita haemastoma | reverse complement strand
AAACGGCGTTTGGTCACTGTTCTAGTTCTTTAGTTTTTTTGGGTGGGGTTGATGCGCCTTTTGGGGGGGGGTTTTTTTTGTGTGTGGGGTTTTTTGGTTTGGGGGGTGTGGGGGGGGACCCCGCAGATTCTGGGTGAGTTTTAATAAATTTTTATTGGAGGTGTTGGGGGGTGATTTCCGCCTCCCTGTCTTTTTTTAAAGCGAAAACTTGCTTTCAAGCGGGGTTGCCATCTTGGGGGGGTGGTGTGCCAAAATTTCCCCAGGCCAACACATCCAAAAGGGTTTTCCCCATTTTTGTTGCATAGGTAAATCGGCCGGGGCCCCGGGGTTGGAAGTGCGGAAAAGCGCGGGCGGCAAGGTCCCGAAAAACGGCGTTTTGCGTCACAATGCTTCTAGTTCTTTAGCTCTTATTCATGGGAGGGTGGGTATGCATGCGCGCGTCGTGCGTTCGCGGTGTTTGTGTGTGCGGTTTTTTGTTTTTGTGCGTGTGGACGGGACCCGCAGATTACTGTGGTGCATGATATTATATGAAATTATTATTGGATGGTGTTGTAGGGTGATTTCGCCTACCCTGTACTCTGTTTCTATGCGACAAATTTTTTGTACAAGCGGGGTTGCATCTTGCGGGCGGTTTGGTGTCGCCACAATTCCAGCGCCACACACATCCAAAATGGTTTTTCCAGTTTGTTTGCATAGCGGAGAATACGGTCCTGGTGCCCTGGGCTTGGGAAGTGCGGAAAAGCGCGGGCGGCAAAGGTCCCGGAAAACGGCGTTTGCGTCACAATTTTCTAGTTCTTTAGCTCTTATTCATGGGAGGGTGGGTATGCATGCGCGCCTCGTGCTGTTCGCGGTGTTTGTTGTGTGCTGTGGTTTTTTGTGTTTTGGGCGTGTGGAGGGACCCGCAGATTACTGTGGTGCTGATATTATATGAAATTATTATTGGATGTGTTGTGTAGGGGTGATTTCCCGCCTCCCCTGTACTCTGTTTCTATGCGACAAACTTGCCTCTGTACAAGCGGGGTTGCCATCTTGGGGCCGTGGTGTCGCCACAATTCCAGCCCACACACATCCAAAATGGTTGTCCATTTTTGTCTGCATATTTTTAGAATACGGCCTGGTCCCCTTGGTTGGGAAGTAGTGCGGAAAAGCGGGGGCGGCAAGGTCCCGAAAACGGCGTTTGGTCACAATGCTTCTAGTTCTTTAGCTCTTATTCATGGGAGGGTGGGTATGCATGCGCGCGTTCGTGCGTTCGCGGGTGTTTGGTTGTGCGGTTTTTTGTGTTTGTGGCGTGTGGACGGGACCCCGAATTACTGTGGTGCATGATATTATATGAAATTATTATTGGATGGTGTTGTAGGGTGATTTCGCCTACCCTGTACCTGTTTCTATGCGACAAACTTGGCTCTGTACAAGCGGGGTTGCATCTTGCGGGCCGTGGTGTCGCCACAATTTCCAGCCCACACACATCCAAAATGGTTGTCCAGTTTGTCGGCTAGGTAGAATACGGTCCGGGTTTGCCCTGGGCTCTGGAAGTGCGGAAAAGCGCGGGCGGAAAGGGTCCCGAAAACGGCGTTTGCGTAAATGCTTCTAGTTCTTTAGCTCTTATTATGGGAGGGTGGGTTGAAATGCGCGCTTTCGTGCGTTCCTGGGTGGTTGTTGTGCGGTTTTTTGTGTTTGGGCGTGTGGACGGGACCCCCAGATTACTGTGGTGCATGAATTATATGAAATTTTATTGGATGGTGTTGTAGGGGTGATTTCGGCCCTACCCTGTACCTCTGTTTCTATGCGACAAAACTTGGCTCTGTACAAGCGGGGTTCCCATCTTGCGGGCCGTGGTGTCGCCACAATTCCAGCGCCACACACATCCAAAATGGTTGTCCAGTTTGTCTGCATAGTGTAGAATACGGCCCTGGTGCCCTGGGCTCTGGAAGTGCGGAAAAGCGCGGGCGGCAAGGTCCCGAAAACGGCGTTTGCGTCACAATGCTTCTAGTTCTTTAGCTCTTATTCATGGGAGGGTGGGTATGCATGCGCGCGTGCGTGCGTTCGCTGGTGTTGGTGTGTGCGGTTTTTTGTGTTTGGGCGTGTGGACGGGACCCCGCAGATTACTGTGGTGCATGATATTATATGAAATTATTATTGGATGGTGTTGTAGGGGTGATTTCCGCCTACCCTGTACTCTGTTTCTATGCGACAAACTTGCTCTGTACAAGCGGGGTTGCCATCTTGCGGGCCGTGGTGTCGCCACAATTCCAGCGCCACACACATCCAAAATGGTTGTCCAGTTTGTCTGCATAGTGTAGAATACGGCCCTGGTGCCCTGGGCTCTGGAAGTGCGGAAAAGCGCGGGCGGCAAGGTCCGAAAACGGCGTTTGCGTCAATGCTTCTAGTTCTTTAGCTCTTTATTCATGGGAGGGTGGGTATGCATGCGCGCGTTGCGTGCGTTCGCTGGGTGTTTGTGTGTGCGGTTTTTTGTGTTTGGGCGTGTGGAGGGGACCCCGCAGATTACTGTGGTGCATGATATTATATGAAATTATTATTGGATGGTGTTGTAGGGGTGATTTCCGCCTACCCTGTACTCTGTTTCTATGCGACAAACTTGCTCTGTACAAGCGGGGTTGCCATCTTGCGGCGTGGTGTCGCCACAATTCCAGCGCCACACACATCCAAAATGGTTGTCCAGTTGTCTGCATAGTGTAGAATACGGTCCTGGTGCCCTGGGCTCTGGAAGTGCGGAAAAGCGCGGGCGGCAAGGTCCCGAAAACGGCGTTTGCGTCACAATGCTTCTAGTTCTTTAGCTCTTATTCATGGGAGGGTGGGTATGCATGCGCGCGTGCGTGCGTTGACGCTGGTGTTGGTGTGTGCGGTTTTTTGTGTTTGGGCGTGTGGAGGGACCCCGCAGATTACTGTGGTGCATGATATTATATGAAATTATTATTGGATGGTGTTGTAGGGTGATTTCCGCCTAGAGAGAGAGAGAAAGAGACAGAGACAGAGACACAGAGACAGACAGACAGACAGACAGACAGACAGACAGACAGACAGATAGTCAGACAGACAGACAGACAGACAGACAGACAGACAGAGACAGAGACAGAGAGAGAGAGAGAGAGAGAGAGAGAGAGAGAGAGAGAGAGAGAGAGAGAGAGAGAGAGAGAAAACTGTTTACATGCCAACATTATCTTCTGTCATAACCTTCGTTACCATATTCGAATGCCTCTAAACGGAAAAACACACAGTAA
>JASPKP010001898.1:15000-20000 GCA_030674155.1 Stramonita haemastoma | reverse complement strand
TTATGGCATGCTTTTTCCACTGACGTCTTTTGTCTGTCAGTGACGTATGGGTACTTTGACAACACTTCCTGATGGCCGGAAGTTGGTTCTTGAATCTCTCTGTGCCATTTTTGCAAAATGCCAAGCGACAGTCTTACACTGTATCTTTCAAATTGGAAGCCCTCCAGTATCTGGATAACGAAGCAGGTGGGAATGTTTCGGAGTGTGCCCATGGATTTTCTGTGGATAGGAAGAGGATCGGGGAATGGAGTGAAAACAGAGATAGACTTGAACAGCAGTACGGAAAAGTCAAACAAAAACGTAAACTGTCTAAAGGACCAGCAGTTAGATCTGAACATGTCGACCAAGGTGTGCTGCATTATCTGGAAGATGAAAGATCTGAAGGCAGGATATTGGGAAACAAGGACCTACAACGGAAAGCATGGAACTTGTTGGCCTTCTTTGCCTCAAAGTCCTTTTTTTCTATTTTCTTTCACTTCTACTCACACGACCTAACTTACATGCTTTCGGGGTGTTGATTTCTTTCAAAAACACAGTTGAGCACAAAAATTACTTTGTGCAAAGGGGTCTATCCCTAGCAAACGCCCACCCCCCAATTTTGCCCTAAATCAGTGGACAGGGGGGGTGGGGGGTTGGCGTATGCTAGGGATTTTACGGTATATATATATGGGTAGGCGCTGCCCTTGTGGAGACGAGCTCTCCCCGGGCAGAGCAGCCCGAATTTCACGCAGAGACATCTGCGGTAACATAAAGTGTATAAAATAAAATGTTAAAAAAATAAAATAAAAAAATAAAAAAACACTGCATAACTTCAGGTTGTTGGGCTTGTATTTTTTCTTTCTCATTTTCTTCTCTTTGGGTTTTTTTTTTTTAGAATGATTCGGGATCCGGCTTATCTAAGCAAAACAATGCCTGCACATAGAGCCAATGCCACACTGCCTGCATACACCCAGAGCATTCACCACCACCGACTTGAACTCAACAGAAAGCACTGGCTTAAGTTTCAGCGTTTGCAGCAGAATGTGTTTGTTTTCAGAAGGAATAAATAAATTGTAAGTTAGTTACCCAGTCAGGTTTTGGGGCCTGAAAAAAAAAAATGTGTTGACACGTGAACGTTTTCTTTGTCTGTGTTTTCGTTACATTGCTGCACATGGAATAACACGTGTGAATGCTGAAAAGAAAAAAAAAAACACCAACCACAATCTGTGCATGTTTTAAAATGAATGCACATATTTGTTAGTTTATTTTTTTGCTTGGTTTTTTTTTGGGTGTGTTTTGTTTATGGTATACATATTTGTGTGTTTACTTTTCACTGTTTCCTTATATTTCATTTATGGTTGTAAGATATGTGTTTAGATATCTCTCCCTATCACTGTCACTCAGGCATATAGACATATGTATGCCAGTGCATGCACGTGAGGGTGTGTGCGTGTGCATGAGCGCGCGCGCACACACACACACACACACACACACACACACACACAAACACACACACACACACACACACGCACACGCACACGCACACACACACACAACCACACACATACACACACACACACACACACACACACACACACACACACACACACACACACACACACACACACACACACACACACACCACGGAGAAGGAGAGAGGGAGGAAGAGAGAGGAGAGACAGACAGACAGACGGAAAAATGGACAGAGTTAGGCTTCTTTACTTCGTATAGCCTAGTATGCTATCTCCGCACGACTTAAGGTTTTAAAGGAGGTTTTGTTTGTTGTTGTATTTTTGTGTGAGCTTTGTTTGTTCATTTATTTTTGTTCGACTTCTTCTTGTGGCGTTTAGGTCCGGGAGGTGTTTACCTCAGCAAAACAATAGCACAGCAAACTGATAAAGTGTGTACATTGCACCTGCCCACCTGAGCTAACAAGAAAACACTGGTTCCTATCCTTTTTAGCGTTAAGAGTGAGAGTAGTTTGCTTGTTTTTTTTTTTTTTTGTTTTTGTATGTATTAATTGTTTGTTATGTTTGGGCAGGAAAATGATGATGGTATATGTGCAGTTTGTGTGTGTGTGTGTGTGTGTGTGTGTGTGTGTGTGTGTGTGTGTGTGTGTGTGTGTGTGTGTGTGTGTGTGTGTGTGTGTGTGTGTGTGTGTGTTCTTTCAGAGCTTGCTGCGCAATTAGGGAACTATTACGCAAAAAAACAACAACTGGACATGGAAATCAGGTCAGTACACTCTATATCTAATGCAGCAGGGTTTAAGCCTTTAGCATAGGGATGCATTAGATATAGAGTATAGAGTATAGATACACACACACACACACACACACACACACACACACACACACACACACACACGCACACGAGAGAGAGGGGAGAGAGAGAGAGAGAGAGAGAGAGAGAGAGAGAGAGAGAGAGAGAGAGAGAGAGAGAGAGAGAGAGAGAGGAGAGAGAGAGAGAGAGAGAGAGAGAGAGAGAGAGAGAGGGGAAAACCAAAACAGAGACAAGTTTCGCTAATTTGCTCCTTACAGTTGAGTATATCTTTACGAACACTGTTATCATTACTAACATTGCAAACATTGAGCTTTGCAATTTGTTTTGGGGTTTTCATTTTCTGGGGGAGGGGTTAATATAAACAAAACAAAGCACAGCGAATGCTATAATAAGGCCTGCACTTTGTCTGCCATTCTGAAAGTAGCACAAGACACTCACTCCTGTTTCAGCGTTCAGAGTGGCTGGTTTGTTTGCAGTGGAAAGTAATTGTAATGAATACGGTTTGGGCAGAAATCTTGGCACGCGGATTGTTTTGTTAGTGCGTGTGTTGTTGTATTTTGTTTTGCAGCGTTTCACGTGTATCAACACTTGTGAATAACAGAATGAAAGAAAGAATGTGTATCGCCGACTGGAGTTAGTTGTTTGTTTCTTATTTGTTTGTATGAACTCTTTTTCTCCCTATATGTAATACATGTTTTTAATTAACTCACTCATTCAAGCATAAGAATATATATATATATATATATATATATATATATATATATATATATATATATATAGTGTGTGTGTGTGTGTGTGTGTGTGCTAATACCTGCTTCCTCATGCATGCACACAAATATGCACACTCACATATACATATAAATGTAAACATACGCGTGTGTGTGTGCATACCCCATCGCTCCAAACACAATTACACACACACACACACACACACACACACACACACACACACACACACACACACACACACACACACACACACACACAACACACACACACACACATACAGACATCTTGTGGTTGGTTTACATTTCTGTTCACACTGTATGTCTTTGAGCATTTTGGTTTTTTGGCCTTTTTTTTTGGTGTCATTATTGTTGCCTTTTGTTTTCTGTGGTTTCCGTGGTGATGGTGTACAGGGATCGGCTTATCTAAACAAAACAGTACACAAGCAAAGGCTAAATTAATGTCGACATCCTGTCTGCCAACTAGAACACAACAGAAAACATTGAGTCTTATTTCAGGGTTCCATGTGTTTTTTGTGGAGTTTTGTTGGTGGTGTATTTTTTTTTTTTTTTTTGGTGGGGGGGGGGGGGGGTTCTTTGGTTGGTTTTTAATAGTAGTTATCAAGACTGTGGCAGAAATGTTGGCATTGGACTCTCTCTCTCTCTCTCTCTCTCTCTCTCTCTCTCTCTCTCTCTCTCTCTCTCTCCTCTCTCTCTCTCTCTTCTCTCTCTCTCTCTCTGTTGTTGTGTGTGTGTGTGTGTGTGTGTGTGTGTGTGTGTGTGTGTGTGTGTGTGTGTGTGTGTGTGTGTGCGTATGTGTGTGTTTTGTATATGTGTGTATGTATGTGTGTGTGCGCGCGTGTGTGTGAGTTTGTGTGTGCGGGTGCGTGTGCGTGTGTACGTGCGTATTTGTGTGTGTATGTATGTGTGCATGTATGTGTGTGTGTGTGCGCGCGTGTGTGTGAGTTTGTGTGTGCGGGTGCGTGTACGTGTGTGTGTGTTTGTGTGTATGTATACGCGTTCGTGTGCGTGTGCTTGTGCGTGTGTGTGTGTGTGTGCGTGCGCGCGCGCGCGCTCGCGCCTGTGTGCGTGTGTGTTTTCTGGTAGAGCTGCACGTGCATCAACACGTGTGAATGAAACGAAAATGAAACGCATTCTAAGGAAGGGACCATCTGTTTCTTTGGTTGTTCGTTTACTTTCACTCCATTGTTTATGCCGGTTTTATTCAGTTTGAAACAGTTCCTTTTTTTATCTGCTTTCTCTTGCAAGCACACCGACATTTATTTTCATTTTTATCTATTTCCTCCATTATTGTTGTTGGGTGTTCCCCCAGCTTAACACTTTGGGGGTTTACCCAGAATGTAGACTCTGACTCACTCATCCCGTCTGGGAATCACTGTGAGATTGAAATCGAGAACTGAATGAGAAGTTTGCATGAAAGACTTATTTTAAGTACCTCATAGTACAGTCTGCAATGATCCGACTTCAGAGGAATTGTATCTATTCATTTCAGGGAAAATAGAATAAGCGCTCATGCGTTGTTTTTGTTTGTTTGTTTGTTTTTTACATTAAGTTTCTGTGTGTAGGCTGTTTTGTAGATGTTGCATGCAAATGCGTGCTGGATCATGCATGCACACATATGTGCACAAGAACACACGCCCATACATAAAAGACACACAGATATGCACGTGTGCACGCACGTTTGCACACATACACGCACACATGCCGGCATGCACGCACGCACACACATATTTTTGAGGGAATATTTATACTCTCTCTCTCTATCTTTCAGACACACACACACATGCACGCACGCACGCATGCACACGCACGCACCACACGCACACACGCACGCACGCACGCACGCACGCACACACACACACACACGCACGCACGCACGCACGCACGCACGCACGCACACATTGAGGAAAGGCTAAAAAAAATCCCCCTGACAAAATAATAGAGAAAGAGAAAGACAGCTTCTGTTTTTGTCTGTCTTTTTATGGCTTATATCTC
>JASPKP010001898.1:0-5000 GCA_030674155.1 Stramonita haemastoma | reverse complement strand
TATTTTTTTTAACTTTTTTCTTTCCGTTTCTTTTCATGTCTTTCTTTCCCCTCTTTCTTTCTTCCTTCCTGTCTAGTCCATTCTTTTTCTTTCTGTGTATCTTTTGTGTTTTTTCCCTGTTTGTTCTTCGTTTTTTCCTTCTTTTCTTTGCTTCCTTTCTCTTTTTATTGTTTACTCTCCTCTTCTTCCTTATATATCTTATTCCTTGTTCTTTTCTGTCCTTTTCTTTTCTTTACTTTCTTCCTTTGAACATACGAAGACGACAGACAACGGACATCAAAAATGTAGACAGAACAAATGAATAGAAAAGGTAGATCAGAAAAACTGGCGGAGGAAAAAAAAAAAACAGAACTCAAAGGAAAACAAGAAAAATCACAACACACACACACACACACACACACAAACACACACACACACACACACACACACACACACACAACACACACACACACACACACACACACACACACACACACACACACATCCGTCTCTCTTTGTCCCTGTCTCTGTCTCTGTCTCTTCCTTTGAATGTTCAGATAAAAACAATGTCCGTGGAAATCCTCATGATTAACCGCATGAAAAATAAAGATTTCAACTAAAATTATCTGTGTGTGTGTGTGTGTGTGTGTGTGTGTGTGTGTGTGCGTGCGTGCGTGCGTGCGTGCGTGCGTCTCTCTGTCTGTCTGTCTGTCTGTCCTGTCTGTCTGTCTGTCTGTCTGTCTGTCTGTCTGTCTGTCTGTCTCTTCCTCTCTCTCTCTCTCTCCTTCTTCATCTCCCTCCTCATCACCTCTCAATACTCGCTCTCTCCTCTCTCCTCTCTCTCTCACCCGAACACCAGAATGCCTCATTTCTTTATAAAAAAAAATCATTAATTTTTCAACCAACCCCCAACCCCCCTCCCCTCCTTATTTCTGCCTCTGCCACCAAAGATAGAAAGTCAGCTGATCAAGTTTTTTGTAGTAGCCCTCATGCCCACCGCAAAAAAAAAAAAAATCGGGGTGTTATGGGGTGGGGCGTAGAATGGGGAGAGGGGAAGGGGGGAGGGGAGGGAAGGAACAGCAGGGGTGAACAAGGGTTCTCACCCCTTAACTCTCCATCATCTTCACTTTTCAAAACAACCGCTTTGAAATACACGTCTGCGATTCTCGTCGTCGTTATAGGGATGGGGAGGGGATTTTGGGGTAGGGGAAGGAAGGGGTGAGAGTTTGTGAAGAAGGATGGTGGTGGTGGTGTGGTGATGGTGGTGGGTGGTGGTGGTGGTGGGGGGTGGGTGGTTTTGGAGGTGGTGGTGGTGGTGGTGGTGGTGGTGGCGAGTGCAGTGTGACTCAACTAACCAACCTTTTTAACTGTTTACCCTTTCTCCCCCTGCCTCTCATCTTTCTGATTTGCTTTTTTTGTGGTGCGGTGGACAACGTCCGCAGCAACAGTGCTTACCAATAAGAAAAGTTCATCATCTGAAGGTTCTACATTTCTATTAATAGAGTCCGGCAGCTTTGACGATGTTCAATTCAATTCAAGTCATCTACCTGTTGTATGAAAAACGGAGAAATTCATGTAGGTTACAAAACCATAAATTAAAACAATTAAATATGAAAACATTTATCACAGAAAAATACCAACAACACAGTTACATTACCATGCCTATGTCCCAAGCTAAAAAAAACAAACAAAATGAAAACAAAAACAAACCCTACCCAAAAAACTAAACCAACAAAAAACCCCACCCTACTCGTAACAGTATTTGTTAGAAAATCATTTACCAGCAAATACTGGAGCAACAACTGCAGCAGCAACTCCAAACAAGTACTTTTTAACTAATTTTTCTACTTTCAGTCAAGAGTGACAATTTCACCTTATTAACAAGAACACTGCCACTGCAATCAGGGGCGGGTAATTTTGAGAAAAAAAAATGGTGTATGATACTACACATTACACTGACGGCAGCTGATTCAGGGACTGAAAAAAGCAGAGTCCATTCGTTTTTGGGGCAAGTGCATTCACTTTGTGGGCAGTCTGAGCATGGTTTTGTTGGATAAAACAAGTCTACCAATCACCTCGGCCTTCACCTCACCAAATCCTGTAAGTCCAGCGGACCATGGGCAACACAGGAAGATTTTGCAACCAGCTTCCCTCCACTTCCCATGCGCAGTACTCTGCTTTCCAGATCGCGTAAATTCGTTCTACCGAATGCCAGTCCACTCTCTACCATTACTTTTTTCTAAAAGCTTTTTTTCTTCCTCGTGATGATGCCGTGATGATGTCCAGCATAATAGTATCTTCACCTTCTGGAAATTCGTGCTCAACATCTCTTGTATTTCTATCCCTCTATTTGTTTCTGCCTTGTCCCTTTTCTTCCTGTAACCTTCTGTCTACTCTTTGGCCTCTGATCCACTCTCCAGTCTTTTTCCCAGAAGACTTAACATATAACCCTTCTCTCCCACACCGAAGTAGGATGCACTGGCCCTGACTTGTCAGGCATTTAACAGCAGCGCAACGCATTTCTGCTCACATTATTATGACAAGACATCATTAGTTTGCTGTCTGAGCATTCCACGATGAAGAATAAGAAAATGATTTTTCAAATCACAGTTCTTTTAATCAACACTGCAACATTGCACTCTGTACAAAAAATCCCAATCAAAACAACATCCACAACAGTGAAAATGAGCTTTTTTTTTCTTCTTTTTTTTTTTGCACAAGACAAAAAAGAGCCTGTAAAAAAACTAACAAAAACTTGAACAGGTCAAATAAAAATGACAACAAAGAACCCACAAACAAGCAAAACAAAAAACCCCAAAGGACTGAGTTTAACTATCACATGAACAGCAAACAAACTCATACATCTCATGGCTAGGTATTAGACACTTATTCAAGGGAACAACAATAGCACTCCTGAATACACTGTTGTATGCTGCAAACGTTAGTGACAGATACTTATTTTTCTTTTCTCTCGCTCCCCCTATCTCCCCCCCCTCCCCTCCCCCTCCTCCACGGCCTTCTCCCCTGCAGTGCCGTGTGCCACGGAGATGCAGGAACTCAGGCAGTGCTGCATGCGTGGGAAAATTGCCTGGGAAAGAAAACAAATCTGAGAGAGAGAGAGAGAAGAGAGAGAGAGAAGAGAGAAGGAGAGAAGAGAGAGAGAGAGAGAGAGAGAGAGAGAGGAGAGAGTTTAGTCTCTGAAAGGGGCAATGGCCTCCTATAGACATGAAAGGACAGTTTGAACAAATGATAACGAAATTGATGTGGTTTTTAGTTGTTGGGCGTTTCTCAGATAAACATACCTTGGGTCCACCCAGAATGGATCGACGTCTCTCTTGCCTCATGCATTGATCCTGGCAATCACCTTTGAGTCTGTTTATTACACACTAGATGAAAAGGTAAGTATTTTTGTTAGAAGAAAGATCATACACGCGAGGTACTACTGCAAGAGGTCATCCAAGAAGCATACTTTTTATTTACATTGACGGAAACCACAGGGAGGAAAAAAGCAAAACAAAACGCCTCAAAAACAAAAACAAAGTATACAACAAAAGCAACCAATCAATCAAAGAACTGCAACCTTCCAACAACAAAAACACTCATTATCACTTGTTTTTCTGAGCATGCTTACTTTTTCCTGTCCGAAACCCAGCTTATTTACACACAGGAAGGTCCACAATGCACACAACTACAACATAATTGAGTCAAGGGTTCAGAGCCCGTGCTAAAATTAGCGGTGTCCTTCCTTTTATGTTGTCCAAGTGTGGTCAGTTCCTGCTATAATTAGCGCCAGCTGGGATGGGATGGGATGGAATGGAATGGCCAGCAGCTGAGAGGAGCGAAAGGGGGGAAACTGACACCCATGGGTCACCCAGAAATATGCACCCTGACTCAGGAGGCCTCCCCCCCCCGCCCACCTGGGAATATTGTGAGACCATAATTGCAAACCGTTGTAGGCAGCAACTTCCGATTTCAGAGGATTTACTTCCACCTTTCAAGAAAGAGTACTTATTTTGACACCCAAGTGTTTTTCATGGCTTGACAAATTTCAATACAACATTTCAAGATATGGATGGATAGATGAATGGATGGATGATTAGCTGCCTCAAGACGGGTTTGACATGACATGGACTTTCAAAGTTTGTCAGTTTTAGGGCCAGTCCATGCACCCAGCTATCCTACACTGCCTTCCAGTCTTTGACATCATCTGTCCATTGTCGTCACAAACGTCACACGAACATCAGACTTGCCAAGCTGTCCCACAGGGAACAGTACAAGGAGGAGACGAAGAGTCCAGACAGAAAATCGATGGGAAGACAACATTAGAGAGTGAACTGGCCTTGAGGGGTACGATTTGTTGCAGAAAGCAGAGGATTGGCGGGGAGTGGAGGAAGCTGGTTGAAAAAAAATTCAGTGGTGCCCCCACGGCCACGGTCTTACAGGACTATGGGATAGGTGAGGGTGAAGGTCCCCTTGTTTTATCGTAAGACTAGCACCCAGACCTACTCACAGTCTAGTGGATTGGTGGGGGCGGGGGTGGCGGGCAGTTTCGGGCACAAAAAAAGAGGATAGAGAAACCACCCACACTTCATCCTGGTGAACTTTTGAGCTTTTTTAGACGGTCGTTACCTCTAACCACTGACTCATAGTCAACATACAGCATGTAATGCAGGCCTTGGCACTTTGCTTACATCAATAACTTACAAAAGCTTTTTTGGCTGAGGCCAACACTGTTTAATATAATTATATGTATGTTTCTAGGAATTCCCTAACCAGGGGAAAGGTGTGGTTCGTTCAGGGGGGTTTTTTTTCATTCAACAGACTGCAGCTGAGTACAACGACTTGGACTGCTTCCCAGCGCCTGCCTTCATAACAGGGTAGGGTGCTCTTTAAGCTCTCCACTCTGGCATGGATTTAACTTCCTAACTATTTGTGAATATTTACAGGATCATTATTCCTCTCTCTCTCTCTCTCCCTCTCTCTCTCCTCTCCCTTTTTCACTCTCTTCCCTCTCTCTCTCT
>JASPKP010001897.1:12500-25745 GCA_030674155.1 Stramonita haemastoma | reverse complement strand
GCATACACAGCAACAGGCAATAGGCTAGAGCAGACGTTCAAATGTGAGGAATCGCAATGGTACAGCCTATAGCCAACCACATGAAATGATATTTCTGGAAAGTGGAGTTTCAAACATCAATAACAATTACACAGAATAAAATATCTGAAGATTCAAATAAACACCTTTAATTAACCACCAGTCAAGTAAAAAAGCACTTCAATTATCCTATCAACGGCAATTACAATACTGACAGGCATATTGATAGAATCATAATCCCAAAGACAAGATGGCTACATTTGATATTGGTCTAAACATTCCAAGATAGCTGTACATAATTGTCAAGGGGGGGGGGGGGGGGTTGCATGGTTGCATGAGTTCCTTTTAACAAATTTAGTGAGAATACTTTCTTAGACATTTTATTTTAGAATAAGAATAAAGTCACTTCAAATAGGATAAATTGTCAGAGCTAAATTCAAGGATTTTTTTTAATTCAAAGGAGACACTGAGGCCCAATCAAAATTCGATACCTTCCTATATGGGAGCTGGCACCTAAATAAACAGGCCTAATCATTTTTTAAAATAAAAATCATCACAACTGTCCTAACTTACCTTAATTTTAACCAGTCAAGGATGCAGAAAGCAAATCACTTATTTTTAATGGAGTGGCCCTACTCTGTTAATGTCACAGTTGTTTTTTGCTCATGAATTATTTTCCATCTTAATCAACAAACTCACATGTTGTTCCCCATCTTGTTTAAAATTCTTTGAGCCCTAGGCCTAGCCTAAATGAAAAACAATGGTTGGTCAAATCTGACCTATGGGAAGCATTGACAGAAAACGGTACTTGGCGTTTGTTAAAGGCTTAATTATTCTGATAACATGCACAGCAGCCGCCACAGGCAATAGGCTAGAGTAGGCCTAGCACAGCAGACGTTCAAATGTGCGGGAATCTCGCAATGATACAGTCTATAATCCACACTGAAATTATATTTCTGCAAAGTGGAGATTCAAACATCAACTGACAAATACACAGAAAAAGATGTCTGAAGATTGAAATAAACACCTTTAAAATTAACCACCAGTCAAGTCAAAAACACTAATTATCCTATCAACTGCAATTACAATACTGACAGGCCTGTTGATACGAATCATAATCGCAAAAGACAAGTAGCTACATTCCATATTGATCTAAACATTCCAAGATAGGCCTAGCCCAACTGAAAATAAAATCATAGTGTGTGGGCGCACACACACGGGCGTGTGTGCCAGGGTGGTGTTGTATATGGCTCTGTAAGTGTGTGTATGAGCAGTGGTGGGGCATTTGTATCTTCATAGCCTGTAAATGTGGTTTCTTTGGAGTGAAATCTGTATTGATGTTATTATTCATTAAACTGGAAGCTGAGAAAATGATGTTAATTGTGATAAAACTAATAATAATAATAACGATAGTAGTAGTAGTAGTAGTAGTAGTAGTAGTAGTAGTAGTAGTAGTAGTAGTATAGTAGTAGTAGTAGTAGTAGTAGGCACCCATCAGTCTCGGAAGACTATGGAGTTGCACTCTAGTCTTTAGAGGCAAAGCCTGGGTAAGTAAGTATGGAGGGCAAACTGTTACCCATGCAGCAGACCCCCCCCCCCTCTCCATGCCACTGGAATGATCCATTGGAAAGGCAATGACCAATACGAATGGTTCCAGTACTGTCGCAGGAGCCGCCAGAACGTTCATATAGGCCTACAGCCCCGAGCTGCCCTGGGACTCCAGCTCCCTGATTTTTTCTCAGGGATGGTGTCTAAACACACCTGTGTGCATGCTGTTTTTTCTTTTTAAATAATTTTGTCATCCCTCCTTCGGGCACCCTATGGCCTGCTCTTCTGAAAGGTGGAACAGGGTTTTAACGTGTGTGCAAGATGTTCTGCGTGGGTTCGCACACGGAGCCTCCAAGCCTCCGAATGACTTTGACATTCAGTTCGATTTTTTCGTTAGACACCAGTGTAATAATAATAATAATAATAATAATAATAATAATAATAATAATAATAATAATAATAATAATAATAATAATAATAATAATAATAATAATAATAATGATGATGATGATGATGATGATGATGATAATAATAATAATAATAATAATAATAATAATAATAACAACAACAACAACGACAACAACAACAACAACATTAATAATAGAAATGTCAGTATTACTGAATCTTATGAAGCAAACAAAGGGCTTGTAGTATTCAAATCCTTCACAACAACAAGAATAACAACCAGTAATGTAGGCCTAAGGGGAGGGGGAGTAGAGTGTTGTTTATAATATTAGTGCTGCCTGTCCGCACCAGTCTTCTGCAGGTTCCCTGTGGTGTAAAATTCTGCTGTGTGGTGTAAAATTCTGCGGTGTGGTTCTGGGGTGTGGTGTAAAATTCTGCAGTGTGGTGTAAAATTCTGCAGTGTGGTGTAAAATTCTGCGGTGTGGTGTGGTTCTAGGGTGTGGTGTAAAATTCTGCGGTGTGGTTCTGCAGTGTGGTGTAAAATTCTGCAGGTGTATTCTGCGGTGTGGTGTAAAATTCTGCGGTGTGGTGTAGAATTCTGCTTTGTGGTGTAAAATTCTGCGGTGTGGTGTAAAATTGTGTACAAATTCTGGTGTAAAATTCTGCGGTGTGGTGTAAAATTCTGCGGGTGTAAAATTCTGCGGTGTGGTGTAAAATTCTGCGGTGTGGTGTAAAATTCTGCTTTGTGGTTATAAAATTCTGCAGTGTGGTGTAAAATTGTGTAAAATTCTGCAGTGTGATGTAAAATTGTGTAAAATTCTGCGGTGTGATGTAAAATTATACGGTGTGGTGTAAAATTCTGCGGTGTGGTAATTCTGCACTGGGATTCACCAAAAGGGCTTTGGACTTTAAGAGGCGTCTACAAGTTCTTCGACTCTAAAGGTAAAGGTCTCCCATAACCTAGGCGGTCGTAGGGGAGCGAGGCATCAGACCTCAGCTTCTCTAGGGGCCAGCACGTTGAGGGCGGCGTCCATCTCCTCTCCCTCGCTGCTTAACCTTCCCTGACCCTAAAGAGGGCAGGTACCCATTTACAGCTGGGGAACTGTACTGAAGCCAAGGCGCACAAACGTCACACATCCAACTGGTAACCTAACCACGCTGGATACTGCTTACCTTGACTTGGGGAAAGCGAGAGCTCTGACCACTTAGCTATCCCGCCCCTACTGTTTCTATAGTCTTGCTGCTGCTTTTTTTTATATTGTATTTTATACCACTTTATGTCACAGCAGATTTCTCTGCGTGAAATTTGGGCTGCTCTCTCTCCCCCGGGTAGAGCATCGCCACAAGTGCAGCGCCACCCCATCACAAGGAATGGTGTAAACACCACATGTGTGTATGCTGGTTTTTTTTTTTCTTTTTTTTTAAAAATAATTTTGTCATCAGCTCCTACCCGTACACAATGGCCTGATCTTCCCAAAGGCAGAACAGGGTTTTAAGTTCGTTTGTTAGATTTTTTACGTTTTACGGGGTTTTAATGTGTGCACAAGATGTTCTGCATACGTTCGCACACAGGGCCTCGATTTATAGTCTCATCCAATGAGACTTCTGTCTAATTGTGGCTTTATATTCTTTCCTGGGTATGATATAGTGTGCTTTGTCTTCACCCTTTTTAATTCTTTTGTACTTTCTCGCCAGCAAGTCTTTTCTTTTGTAGGCATTCCTGATCATACCACCTGGATTTCTGAGTATTCAGGGGGGCAGGATACCATAGCCTAGTGGTCAGAACATTGCCTGGCAATTTGACGATCCAAGTTCGATTCCCCGTTGGAGGGGATTTTTCCCCTGGAGTTAACATCAGTGCTGACTCCACTCTCCCCAAAAGTCTTTCCGATGAGACTGTAAACCCAGGCCCGTGTGCAGCTGTGTGCGAGGGCAAGCAGAACATCTTGGCCACACGTTAAATCATGTTTCGCTTTTGGTAAGAGTTGGCCATTGTGTGCCGGTGAGAACAGATGACAATATTTACACAACTGCTTTCACACAGGGGACTGGATGAAAAAAAAAGCACATGAGTGCTTAACCCATTATCCTCCTATAAAAGAATAAAAATTAGTATAAGCTCTGCTGTTGCCCCCAACCTTCCTATCATACTCTGTGCAGCGTTATTTAGATGATCATTAAACACATGCAGCGCTCTGTCAACATCGTCAACATCGTAATCATCATCTGAATTGCTTCATTTATAGCCTATAGTCATGGAAATCTGATGATGAAATACAGTTACAAAAATTCTCCTTCTCATCTTCATTCCAAATAGGTTTTCTACCTGGTTGTTGTTGTTGTTTTATATATTGCATTGTTCTCTTTCTGTCCGAAGCACAAATGTAAGGAGCATGTGCGTGATTCAACTTTTGTAGGCTACCAATGCACAGATCCTTCATACTTTCTGCTGAACTACAAGGTGACAACATACAAAAATCAAACTGAATGTCAAAGTCATTGGGACGAGACTATAAACCGAGGCCCGTGTGCCAACGCACGCTGAACATCTTGCCCACATGTTAAAACCGTTGGGGCTTTTGGAAGAGCAGGCCATCGTGTGCTGGTAGGAGCAGATGGCAAAATTAATAAAAAAAAAAAAAAAAAAAAAAAAAACAACCAGCATGCACAGAGGTGTCTTGTAAAGACACCATCCCTGAGGGAAAAAAATAATGGGTATGCGCTGCACTTGTGGCGACAGGCTCTCCCCAGGGAAAGCAGCCCGAATTTCATGCAGAGAAATCTGCTGTGACATAAAGTGGTATAAAATAAAATAAAATAAAATAAAATAAAATAAAATAAAATTCGGCTGAACTGCAAGTTGACAAGCAATAGTCAACAACACTGTCCCCTCCACACACAAACAGAGAAGATGGACTGACTGATGCTACTGTGGAAGAAATGGCAAAAGCAATCCCCCCACTTCAGGCATCACAGGACACACACACTATCATCCTGGAGGGACGGGATAGCTTAGTGGTCAGAATATTGGGCTTGCAATTTGACGACCAGGGTTTGATTCCCGGTCGAGGAGATTTTTCTCCTGGAGTTATCATCAGTGCTGACTCCACTCTCCCCAAGGTCTTTCGGATGAGACTATAAAGGGAGGTCCGTGTGGGAAGGCATGCAAAACATCTTGCACTCACGTTAAATCCTGTTCTCTTTGAAGACTTACTTTAAATCCTGTTCCGCTTTTCGTAAGAGTAGGCCATCGTGTGCTGGTGGGAACAGATGACCAGATTTACAAAACTGCATACACACGGGGATTGGATTTAAAAATGCACGTGAGTGCTTATCCCATTATCCTGGATATAAAAGAATGAAAAAGAAAAAAATTAATGGACGCCAAACATGCAGGTTTGGCAGAGGGAGAATGCCACCATCTACATTCAAATTTTCTTTCATTTCTGGTTGTTTATGTTTGGCATTTCATTTGTTTTATTTTTGCATATCCAGCTTAGGTAATAGTTTTCTCCTGTTTTTGTTCTCTCTCTCTCTCTCTCTCTCTCTCTCTCTCTCTCTCTCTCTCTCTCTCTCTCTCTCTCTCTCTCTCTCTCTCTCTCTCTCTCTCTCTCTCAGATAGCCTAGTGGTCAGAACATTGGCTTGCAATTTGACGACCCCCTTCGAGTGGGGTCGAGGAGATTTTTCTCCTGGAGTTAACCTAACATCAGTGCTGATTCCACTCTCCCCCAAAGTCCTTGGGATGAGACTTTAAACCCAGGCCCTGTTTTTGTTCTCTCTCTCTCTCTCTCTCTCTCTCTCTCTCTCTCTCTCTCTCTCTCTCTCTCTCTCTCTCTCTCTCTCTCTCTCTCTCTCTCTCTCTCTCTCTCTCTCAGATAGCCTAGTGGTAAGAACATTGGCTTGCAATTTGACGACCCCCTTCGAGTGGGGTCGAGGAGATTTTTCTCCTGGAGTTAACCTAACATCAGTGCTGATTCCACTCTCCCCCAAAGTCCTTGGGATGAGACTTTAAACCCAGGCCCTTTGCGTTAAATGCGTGAACAAACTGCACGCATGCAAAATGCGTGACAAACTGCATGCATTTCACGAATCTCAACCACCACCACCATCCGGCTTTCCTTTCTCCACTGCAATGACACTCACTGCCGCAAACTCCAGAATACTGTTATTTCGTGAAATAGGCCACAGACTTGATGCAAACATAAGACAACATATTTCGAACCTGGGCATCAATCACCGAAAAACCAGAAGAGGAACACGTGCAGGCATACGTCATCGCCTGCAGTGCATTCAGCCTGCACGTGTTTCCCCCCTCACCTCTGACGTCACTTCCTCAACAGCTGCCATAACCACTTACCACACTGCCTCAACTCCCCGTGACATGCTTCCATCTGCCGTGGATTTCTGTGACTCTGACAATGTTTTTCCTGTTCACAATGTGTTTAATAATGTGTGCCAAGATTCAAATCCCATTTCTGACCCAGTTCCTTCACCACCCTCCACACCTGACTCACCATCCAACCTTTTATCTGTTTTTCCTCTGTTTACTTCACCACCATCGCCTTCATCCTCATCCTCTGATCGTCTTCCCAACTCACCACTTTCAACCTCAACCTCTCTGCCTCCTTCAAATCTTCTTAACATCTGTCTGTACAATGTGCAATCTGCCTGCCCAGATGGAAAGGCCGATTTTCTTTCTGATTTCATCTCTCAAGAAAACATAGATTTAGCTTTTCTTACTGAAACATGGTTAAAACCACAGGGCAACGAACCAAAAATAAAACAGCTGACCCCACCTGGCTATAAAACTCGTTCTTTTCCTAGACTCTCTCGTGGAGGTGGCGTTGCCATCACCTACAAAGACACTCTGCACCCAGCTCTTTCTTTCTGTCACTTCCTCCCTTTCTCACCTGCATCCTTTGAAGTCTGTGAACTCAACCTCAGCTTATCCAGCCACTCTATAACTTTCTGCTGTCTGTACCATCCACCTCCTAGCCGTAAAAACAACCTGACATCTTCCCTTTTTCATCAAGAATTCCAGTCACTCCTGGATCATTACAGCCTCTCTCCAAAGAAACTTATCATTCTCGGCGACTTCAACTTTCACTTTGACAACCAGTCTTGTCCAGATGTCAAGCATCTTTCTCTGTCTAACCACTCTCTTTCCCAGCTGGTCAACGAGTCAACACACAGGTCAGGTCACATCTTAGACTGGCTCATTACTGATCTTTCACTTAATCTCGTCACATTTGTGTCCGTCACTAATGAACTGCTTTCCGATCATTCCGCCATTCTCTTCTCTCTCAACATCACTAGGCCTATCAAAAAGAAAAAGCGCGTCACCCGTCGTAATCTCAAGGCAATTGACATTCAAACTTTCTCTTCTCAAGCTGTCAAACACCTATGGCAATCCCCTGAACATACTGACCCTTCTGAACATTACAATACTGTTTTAAGCCAACTGCTTGATGAGCACGCACCTCCTACTGATGTTATTCTGCCTGATAGGCCCTGTGCCCCATGGTATACCCATGACATACTGGTTGCAAAGTGCAAACGCCGACAATTTGAGAGAAAATGGTGAAAAACAAAAACAGAAATCAACAAACAGCTCTTCCACAAACAAATAAACAAAGTCAAAACCTTAATCCACTCAGCGAAGACAAACTATTACTCTGCTCAAGTTCTTGATACCACGTCCATGAAATCTCTTTTTTCCCTCACCTCAACTCTCCTCGGATCTGCAAAGGCTAGCCCTCTGCCTACTGTCCACAGCCACTCTGAACTTCCTGATATATTCTCCTCATTTTTCTCTGACAAAGTCCGCAACATCTGCTCCAAACTGGATCAGACTCCTTTCCAACCTGTGCCTCCTGATCCCCAATTCACTGGCACTCCTCTCCTTGTCTTTCACCCAACAAGCGACAAAGAAATCAAGAACATTCTGAAAGAAATGACAATAAAATCATGCGACCTCGATCCTGTACCTGCTTCTCTTTTCATTCAGTGCATTCCACAGCTTATACCTACCATCACAAAAATAGTAAACTCATCTCTTCTTTCTGGAAAATTTCCATCAGCTCTCAAAACTGCGATAGTCACACCTCTACTCAAAAAGCACGACCTCGATCCTAACATCCTGAAGAACTATAGACCTGTTTCTAATCTGCCTTTTATCTCTAAAGTCCTTGAAAAAGTTGTTCTGAAACAACTCAACAGCCATCTTCTCTCCAATAATCTCTTTCCCCCTTTTCAGTCTGCCTATCGCGTCAACCACAGCACTGAAACCACTCTGGTTCATACTCTAAACATGCTTCTCCATGCTTCTGACTCAGGGAAAATCTCCCTTCTCACTCTCCTCGACTTATCTGCTGCCTTTGACACTATAGACCATTCAATTCTTCTCTCCCGTCTCCAAAACATGTTTGGCATTAAAGGCACAGCCCTCACCTGGTTCACTTCATACCTAGCAGACCGAGTCCATACTGTTGCAGTAAACAAGATTCAATCAGCACCTGCCAAACTGGAATGCGGTGTCCCTCAGGGATCAGTTCTGGGCCCTCTTCTTTTTACCCTCTATACTGCTCCACTGTCACATATAATAGACCGTCATCATATCAATTATCAATGGTGGATTTACTGAAGCCAAAACAGAAGATGAGGGTGGGGTGCTGGAACGTCCAGACTTTGTACCAGACTGGCAGGATGCCCCAGTTAGTCAAAGAGTTTGACAACTACAATCTGGACATCTTGGGGGTCAGAGAGGTAAGATGGACCAGCACGGGAAAGAGGAGACTAGCATCAGGACATACCATTGTCTTCTCGGGAAGATCAGATGACCAACACTCTGAGGGAGTAGCACTACTCCTCAACAGAAAGACTGAAAAGACAATGCTAGAGTGGAAACCATTCGGGCCAAGACTTTTGAAAGCAAGATTCCACTCCAAGTACACCAAGCTGACAGTGCTAGTCTGCTATGCACCAACTGAAAACGCAGATGCAGAGGTCAAGGACGATTTTTATGATCAGCTCCAAACAGCCGTGGAGAGTGTCTGCGCTCATGACATGTTGCTCATCCTCGGCGACTTGAATGCCAAGGTGGTCAGTGACAACACTGGGAGGGAGCATGTTATGGGCAAACATGGAATTGGTATCATCAACGACAATGGAGAGAAACTAGTGGACTTCTGTGAAGATAACAGCCTGCTTATCAGAGGCACCCTTTTCCCACACAAACATATCCATAAAACAACGTGGACGTCGCCAGACGGGACCACCAAAAACCAGATAGACCATGTCATCATCAACCAAAGATGGACACGCTCTCTTCAGGATGTCAGGGCCTACAGAGGAGCAGACGTTGCCAGTGACTACACCCTTGTGTTGGCCGTCGTTGCCTTGAAGCTGCGTCGATCACAAGGAAGACAGGCACGTCAGCAAAGATTAGACTCTGGCAGGCTGAATGAGACGCTCACCAAACAAGCCTTTGCAGTAGAAGTGAGGAACAGATTTCAGGCACTGGGGGAACAGCAGGAGATAACAATAGACAGCTTCAATCAGGTTTCACTTCGGGAAACAGGAGAAAAAGTACTAGGCTTCCAATGAAAGAAGAAAGAAGAGTGGATCAAACAAGAAACCTGGAAAAAGATAGATGAGAGGAAGTTAACGAAGCAGAAGATCAATGACACCAGATCAGAACACTTGAAAGAGCTGCACAGAAGAAAATATGCAGAACAGGACAAGGAGGTGAAGAAGATGACAAGAGCCGACAAGAAAGACTACATAGAGAAACTGGCAGAGGAGGCAGAGGAGGCAGCAGGTAGAAATGATCTAAAGACGCTGTACAAGATCAACAAGCAGCTGAACAATGGGTTTAAAAACTGCGATGTGCCGGTGAAGGACAACAATGGAGAGGTTGTTGAGGGAGAGGCAGGAAAACTACAGTGTTGGGGGGAACACTTCGAGTCGGTTCTGAACAGACCAGACCCCCCTCAGCTAGCAGACATCCAGCCGGCAGATATAAACCTGGACATCTGCACCGATCCACCGAGCCTGGAAGAAGTGACAACAGCAATCAAGGCAATGAAGAGCGGCAAGGCACCAGGGGCAGATGGTGTGACGGCAGAGATGTTAAAGGCAGATATGGATGTGATGGCTCCCATTCTGACTGAGATCTTCAGGAAGATTTGGGTAGAAGGTCAGATCCCTGAAGCATGGAAAACTGGTCTCATCTTCAAGTTGCCCAAAAAGGGAGATCTTGGAGACTGCAACAACTGGAGGGGCATAACACTTCTTTCCCTCACCAGTAAGGCCTTCAGCAGGTGCTGTCCAGATTGATGGCAGCCCTTGAGAAGGACCTCCGACCACAGCAAGCAGGTTTCCGCTCTGGGCAATCCTGCTCAGATCATATCTTCACTCTGCGCCAGATTCTGGAGTCCCTGCAAAACTTGTCTGGGTCATTGCAATGTTGTACAGCGACTTCAAATCCTAGGTGATCTGCAACACAAAGCTCACGGAAGCCTTCAGCGTCAGCACAGGAGTGAAGCAGGGCTGCATCTTATCACCGTTCCTCTTCATCCTGGCCATGGACTGGATTATGAAGAATTCCATGGATGGAGAGAGGAGAGGGATCAGATGGACCATGACAATGACAGCAACAAAAACGCTGGAAGATCTGGATTTTGCCAATGATATCGCCCTGTTGTCACACCGCCACCTAGTCATGCAGAAAAAGACAGATGTCATGACAACTGCTGGAAGCCTTGGCTTGAAAATGAGCACCAAGAAGACAAAGAACATGAGAATGAACGCCAGAGTCCAAGAGAACATCAGACTGAATGGGGATCAGATCGAGGAAGTAAATGACTTCACCTATCTTGGATCCACAATGTCAAACACAGGAGATGTGGAGGTGGAGATCCGGGCTCGACTTGTAAAAGCCAGCCAGGCCTTCGCCTCACTCAGGAGCACATGGAAGGCAGGGAACATACGCCTGAAGACCAAATTAAGAATTTTCAAATCCAACGTGATTAGCACCCTCCTTTATGGATCAGAGTCATGGAAGATGATCAAAACCATCAGCAACAAACTTGATGTCTTCCAAAACAGATGCCTCAGACGCATTCTACAAATCTTTTGGCCGAATACAATCACCAATGAAGAACTCCACTGAAGAACAGAAACTGAACCCATCTCCATGCAAGTCAAACGGAGGCGTTGGCGATGGATAGGACATGTGCTCCGCCAGCAGACTACAGCCATATCCAGAATCGCCCTAGGATGGACTCCAGACGGTCAAAGAAAGAGAGGCCCCCCCCAAGGAAAATTGGAGGAGAACAGTAGAGAGGGAGATGAAGGAAAAGGGTTGGACATGGGGCCGTCTGGAGCATATTTCAGCCAACCGACATCAGTGGCGGGCTCTAGTTGAGGCCTTATCTGCTACCTGAGCACAAAGAGGACTAGATAGATAGATAGTAGTAGTAGCAGCAGCAGCAGCAGCAGCAGTAGTAGTAGTAGTAGTAGTAGTAGTAGTAGTAGTAGGAGTAGGAGTAGGAGTAGTAGTAGTAGGAGTAGTAGGAGTAGTAGGAGTAGTAGGAGTAGGAGTAGTAATAGTAGGAGTAGCAGGAGTAGGAGTAGTAGTAGTAGGAGGAGGAGGAGGAGGAGGAGTAGGAGTAGGAGTAGTAGTAGTAGTAGTAGTAGTAGTAGTAGTAGTAGTAGTAGTAGTAGTAGTAGTAGTAGTAGTAGTAGTAGCAGCAGCAACAGCAGCAGCAGCAGCAGTAGTAGTAGTAGTAGTAGTAGTAGTAGTAGTAGTAGTAGTAGTAGGAGTAGTAGTAGTAGTAGGAGTAGTAGGAGTAGTAGGAGTAGGAGTAGTAATAGTAGGAGTAGGAGTAGGAGGAGTAGGAGTAGGAGTAGAAGTAGTAGGAGTAGGAGTAGGAGTAGTAGTAGTAGTAGTAGTAGTAGGAGGAGGAGGAGGAGTAGGAGTAGTAGTAGTAGTAGTAGTAGTAGTAGTAGTAGTAGTAGTAGTAGTAGGAGGAGGAGGAGGAGGAGGAGGAGGAGGAGGAGGAGGAGGAGGAGCAGTAGTACTAGTCTTGGATCCTGATTTGAGGATGACCATTATTCAAACCCTGGTCTGGCCCTGTCCTGGTCAGGCGTGTTGTGAGGTAGTGCAGGTGTTCAGCCTGTACTGGCCCTGTCCTGCTTAGGTGTGTTGTCAGACAGTGCAGGTGCAAGGTGTTCAGTCTGTCCTGCCCAGGTGTGTGGTCAGACAGTGCAGGTGTTCAGTGTCTTTTGTTATCAGGCAGTGCAGGTGGCAGGTGTTCAGTGTCTTTTGTTGTCAGGCAGTGCAGGTGTTCAGTGTCTTTTGTTGTCAGGCAGTGCAGGTGTTCAGTCTCTTTTGTTGTCAGACAGTGCAGGTGCTCAGTCTCTACTGGCCCTGCCTGGTCAGGTGTGTTGTCAGACAGTGCAGGTACAGGAACGATCTTCCTCTGTCTCTTCGTAAAAAGCCTTCCTATGACACATTGAAATCCAGCCTCAAGACGTATTTATTTCAAAGTTAAGATTTTCCCTTCCTGTTTCACCATATAGCTGCCCCTCCTGTCACCAGCCAAAATATCCAGCACCCTGCCAAAGTGTTTAACCTTTGTGTGTGTGTGTGTGTGTGTGTGTGTGTGTGTGTGTGTGTGTGTGCGTGTGTGGTGTGTGTGTGTGTGTGTGTGTGTGTGTGTGTGTGTGTGTGTGTGTGTGGGTGTGTGTGCATGTGGGTGTACATTAATTTGGCTTTGTTAAAAAAATCTAAATTGTTAGTGGTTGCATGCGTAAGAATTGGTTGAATGCAAGCTCTTTGATTTCTTCTGGCGAGATATAGCACTATATCACTTCTGTTTATTATTATTTATTATTACTACGGGTGGAATACAGGTGTCTATTCATGAAGGCCAAGGAGGGGCCATGGCTGGCTGCTGTACAGCAGTGTCCACTATGATGGCATCAGGACATAAGTTCACCATGGGTGACTGCTGTACAGCAGTGTCCACTATGATGGCATCAGGACATAAGTTCACCATGGGTGACTGCTGTACAGCAGTGTCCACTATGATGGCATCAGGACATCACCATGACTGCTTTACAGCAGTGTCCACTATGATGGCATCAGGACATCACCATGGCTGCTGTACAGCAGTGTCCACTATGATGGCATCAGGACATCACCATGACTGCTGTACAGCAGTGTCCACTATGATGGCATCACGACATCACCATGACTGCTGTACAGC
>JASPKP010001897.1:0-5000 GCA_030674155.1 Stramonita haemastoma | reverse complement strand
CAGGAAGAGTACAGGAACTTACACATGAATTACAGAGGTATAAATGGGACATTATAGGGCTTGCGGAAGTCAGATGGATTGGCTTGGAGAAACAACCACGCAAGACGGCCACAAAATATGGTACAGCGGAGAAGAGAAACTACATCAACATGGAGTAGGCTTTATTGTCAGGAAAGAGATTGTGTCAAGCATCATCAGCTGCACACCAGTATCCAGCAGACTCATCTCAATCAGAGTTTCTGCAAAACCCCAGAATCTCACCATCATCCAAGTGTATGCTCCAACATCTGACTACGATGATGATCAGATAGAAGAATTCTGTGAAGAACTTGAAAATGTCATCTCCAAAATGCCCAAAAAAGACATCCTTATTGTGGAAGGTGACTGGAATGCTAAGGTGGGACCTGATGCCTATGACACCTGGGCAGGAACCACAGGACGATTTGGACTGGGAGAAACAACTGACAGAGGACAGCGGCTGCTGGAATTCGCAAAGAAGCACAAACTGACTTTGGCTAACACACTCCACCCTCACAAGCCATCCAGAACATCAACCTGGCACTCACCAAATGGTCTGATTCATAATCAAATTGATTACATTCTGTCACCCCAAAGATTCAAATCCAGCATAAACAAGGCAAACACAAGAACATTCCCAGGAGCTGACATTGGCAGTGACCACGACCTTGTACTTACCACCATCAGGCTGAAACTGAAAGCAAAACAACAGCCAAAAAGCCCACGCATAAGATTCAACCTGGAAAAACTCAAAGAACCAACAGTGGTTGAGATCTTCCAAGCCAACATAGGAGGAAAGTTCGCCGCACTCACAGCCATCGACAATGATGTGGACACATTGGCCAACAACATCAAAGAAATGCTAACGACAGCAGCAGAAGAAACATTAGGAAGAAGCAGAACAAAGAAACAACCCTGGGTGACAAATGAGGTTCTTGACCTCTGCAACAAAAGAAGAGAACTTAAGAAACAAAAGTTCACAAGTCAAGAAGCTTACAAGAAGTACATGGATAGCCACAGAGAAGTGAGGAAAAAGATGAGAGAAGCCAAAGAAGGGTGGATAGAAGAACAATGCAACAACATCGAAGCTGGAATGACGAAGGGAAACAGCAAAACAGCTTATGACACTTTGAAAGCACTAACAAAAACCACACAGCCTAAAGCCTCTGTTATTGAAGACAAAGAAGGAAATCTTTTAACGGAAAACAATGCCATCCTCCAACGCTGGACAGAATACTGTGAGGGATTGTACAACTACCCACTACGCCCAGATACCAACATAGTTTCTGACAAACCCCCTGAACACCAAGATAAAGACCCACCAATACTAAGGTGTGAAGTGGACACAGCTATTAAACAATTGAAGAAGGGAAGTCCCCTGGAATTGATAACATCCCAGCTGAACTCATAAAAAATGGAGGGAATGAAACAGCAAGGCGATTCACAGAACTTTGTCAGAAGATCCACGACACCAAAGAATGGCCAAAAGAATGGACACAGTCTCTTGTAATACCCCTGCCAAAGAAAGGAAACCTCAAGAAATGCCAGAACTACAGAACCATCAGTCTCATAAGTCATCCTAGCAAGATCATGCTGCAGGTAGTCCTCAACAGACTGAAAAACCAAGCAGAAAAACTCCTGGCAGAAGAACAAGCGGGCTTTAGACCAAAACGCAGCACAATGGAACAAATTTTCAATCTGAGATTTCTGATAGAGAAGCATCTCCAACACCAAAAAGACTTGTACCACAATTTCATAGACTTCAAAAAGGCCTTTGACAGGGTATGGCATGACGGCCTCTGGCAAGTACTCAGGCACTTCAACATTGACAGCTGCCTAATTGAAGTCATCAAGGCACTGTACGAGAACGCAAGAAGTGCAGTTTTCATGAACAATCACATGGGCGAGTTCTTCAAGACCACGGTTGGGGTTCGCCAGGGCTGCCTTCTCTCACCTGTACTCTTCAACCTCTTCCTCAAAAACATCATGACAGAGACACTGCAAAACCACCACACTTCCATCTCTATTGGTGGAAGACCCCTTTGCAACCTCAGATTTGCAGATGACATTGACCTCATGGGCAGCAGCAAACAAGAACTGCAAATCCTCACAGATAATTTAACAGATCAAGTGAGCGCATACGGCATGGAGGTCAGTACAGAGAAATCAAAGATCATGGTCAACAGCGCGAGTAATGACATCACCGAAATAAAGATGAATGGAGAAACACTAGAAGAGGTGAGCCAATTCAAATACTTAGGCTCCATCCTAACAAAAGATGGCACATCAAACAATGAAGTGAAAGCTCGCATTGCAACAGCAACATCTGCTCTAGTCAGACTCCAGAAGATCATCAGAAGCAACAACATCAGCTTCTGCACCAAATACCACCTTTACAAATCCCTCGTGATATCTATCCTCCTATATGGCTGTGAATCATGGACTCTGACAGCAGAGTTAGAGAGGAGAATCCAAGCATTCGAGAACAAGTGCCACAGAAGACTCCTCAAAATATCATACAAAGAACACAAGACCAATAACTATGTGAAAGAAGAAATCAAAAAGCGTGTGGGCCCCCAAGAGCCTTTGCTCTCCACCATAAAGAGGAGAAAGCTGATGTGGTTTGGTCACACCACAAGACACAACACCCTAGCAAAAACCATCCTGCAAGGAACAGTCGAGGGCAAGAGAAGAAGAGTCCGCCAAAAGAAATCATGGGTTGACAACATCAAAGACTGGACCGCCCAACCCGTACAACACCTTCTACTAGCCACACAGGATCGTGAAGCATGTAAAAAGATCTCTGTTGCGTCTTCTCTCATGTCCCCCCTATGTCCTTTGGAACATGGGACTGAGTGAGTGAGTGAGTTATTTTGGGGTTGTTTATCAGAGGGAAGTTTTCTTTGTGAAGTGAAGAGTTTTGTTTGTCAGTCTGGTTCCAGTGAGGTGGCTGTGGTCAAGCCAGTTGCATTTGTGCAATCTCTGGTGGTTTGCTGTCGGTTGGTCTGACTTATTATCTGCTGGTGACTTGTGTGTTAAGTCTTCAGGTGATGTTGGGCTCTATGTATCTGTGGCATTTGTGCTGTTTTGCAGTGTGGGGACTCTTCCTAGGATGAGTTGACAACTGTAGTTTGTTCCTTCCAGTGGTTGTTTCAAAGAGTGGTGCCATTTTATTGTCTTGGTTATATTGTTTATACCTTATTGTGTGTGTGTGTTGTGTGTGTATGTGTGTGTGTGTGTAAATATATAATTTAATTCATTTGTGCATCCCTGCCAATGATTTGAATGCTAGCAAGCACTTCCATTTGTTTGCATTACAACATTTAGTGCTATATAAATTCCATGTATTATTATTATTTATTATACCTCTTTTGAGGGAATGGATAGTTTTGACTTGCAGTAGTGCGGTCTTTGTTTTGTGTGGCAATTCGCTTGATGTCATACCTGCTGGTGACTTTGGATGTTCTTAAGGTGGGGTTTAGATCTCTTGTATACATATCCTGCTGTTTCCCTGGTGGTAACTCTTCATCAGTTGAGTTGATACCTGTGTTGGTCTTTGTGGTGGTGGTGGAGTTATTGTTTTGTATTGTGTGACAGACATTAGTCCCCTTACTGTGGGTGGAGTGACAGTAGGTGTTATGTTTGATGCCCTGGCTGTGACTGAATACCTGTTTTATGTACTCTGCTGGTTTGGATTGGGAAGGGATAACCAAAGTGATGTGATTGTGACTGAAGGGAGAGGATAGCCTAATGGTTATTTATTTTATTTTATTTTATTTTATACCACTTTATGTCACAGCAGATTTCTCCGTGTGAAATTCAGGCTGCTCTCCCAGGGGAGAGTGCATTGCCACAAAGTGCAGTGCCTACTTTTTTTTTTTTCCCCTCAGGGATGGTGTCTAAACAGGACACCTGTGTGCATGCTGTTTTTTTCTTTTTACATATATATAATTTAGTCATTGGCTCATATCGGCACAGGTGGCCTGTTGTGCCTGTTCTTTCAAAAGGCAGAAAGGGGTTTAAAGTGTGCAAAATGTTCTGCTGCGTTTGCACAGGGGGCCTTGGTTTATAGTCTCATGGAATGAGACTTGTTTCGTTTGGTTTCAGCCCATTGAGATGGTTTTGTTTTAGCCCATTTAGACGTTTTGTTTTAGCCCATTCTGATGTTGTTGTTTTAGCCCATTGAGACGTTTTGTTTTAGCCCATTGAGATGGTTTCGTTTTAACCCATTTAGATTATTTTAGTTCATTTATATGGTTTTGTTTTAGCCCATTTAAGTTTTGTTTTAGCCCATTTAGATGGTTTTGTTTTTAGCCCATTTAGACGGCTGTATTTTAGCCATTATATGTGTGTGATTTAAAGCATGGAAGTGGTAAGAATCTCTCGTAGAGCATGGCAGCAAAGAGTCCTCAGAGGAGAAGCCCCCTTCAAACAAGTGATGGTGTCTTAACACAACACCTGTGTGCATGCTGGGTTTTTTTTAATATAATTTTGTCATTGGCAGATGGCCTGTTCTTTGGAAAGGCAGAACTTTAATGTGTGCAAAAGGTTCTGCCTGGGAACACAGAAGGCCTTGGTTTATAGTCTCATCCCAATGAGACTTTTGTTTCAGCTCATTGAGAGGGTTTTGTTTTAACCCATTTAGATTATTTTAGCCCATTTAGATGGTTTTGTTTTAGCTCATTTAGATGGTTTTGTTTTAGCCCATTTAGATAGTCATTTTAGCCCATTTAAGTTTTGTCTTAGCTCATTTAGATGGTTTTGTTTTTAACCCATTTAGATGGTTTTGTTTTAGCTCATTTAGATGGTTTTGTTTTAGCTCATTTAGATGGTTTTGTTTTAGCCCATTTACATAGTCATTTTAGCCCATTTAAGTTTTGTCTTAGCTCATTTAGATGGTTTTGTTTTAGCTTTTTGATTGTTGTTTTAAGCCATTTAGATGGTTTTGTTTTAAGCCATTTAGATGGTTTTGTTTTAAGCCA